>JALDNG010000336.1:75000-362500 GCA_024349245.1 Neodontobutis hainanensis | reverse complement strand
TCCTCATGTTCCTCTGACGTTCTCCTGGCGTTCTCCTCATGTTCTTCTGACATTCTCCTCACATTATTCTGATGTTCTTCTGATGTTCTCCTCACGTTCTTCTGATGTTCTTCTGACATTCTCCTCACGCGTTCTTCTGATGTTCTTCTGACGTTCTCCTCATGTTTTTCTAACGTTCTTCTGTTCTGGTTCAGAACCACTACACCATCGTGACTCAGCTGCTCCAGTCCTCGGTTCGACTCCTGGACTGTCCCTGGCTCCAGCAGCAGCACGCGCTCAAGTGGAGACCTGCATCAAGACTCTGGCCATGACAGGTGAGTCCCGCCCACTTTAGAAAGGTATCAGACTCCGCCCACTCCATAATTCTGACTCCTTAAAGGGACAGGTTAGCTTCAGTTTTCTATTATCATGCTATTTATATTTTTATGCCACAATCCTGAACAAAACAATGTTTAAAGGTAAAAAGAGTTTGTGTTTCTATTATGTTTCAAAAAGTTTTTTTTAAAGATAAAGCAACAAAGGAAATTCCTGTGGAAACTGATTATCTGATATAAAACACTAAAGTTCAATTTAATTCCTAATCTTGTGTCCTCGCTCTGTTCTAACCCTCCATCCTTCCTGTCCTCAGCCAAAAGCCGGTCCATCTCGATCCCTCTGGACCTCGAGACCCAGATCAGTTCCATGTTGTCGACCTCGGCCCTGAACTCACTCTCTCGCTCCAATCCCAATTATAAGTCAACTCGCACAACCCGCACTGTGGCTCCCAGCAACCCCTGGGACTACAAGAACATCATCGAGAAACTGCAGGTGAGTCCGGGTTTAGACCGGGTTTAGACCGGGTTTAGACGGGTTTCAGACTGGACCAAAAAGGTTTCAAATTTATGACAAAAATGAAATGAAATGTTTTTATACTAAACATTTAAAAAGCAGAGTGTGGGAGTGGAAATTGTTTTTTATATATATATACATTTATTTTATTGTCTGTATTTTTAGGACATGATAAACACCCTGGAGCAGAGGCTGAAGCCTCTGGTGAACGCAGAGCTCTCGGTTCTGGTGGACGTCCTGCATCAGCCCGAGCTGCTGTTTCTGGAGGGAACTGACGCCCGACAGCGCTGCGAGTCCGGAGGCTTTATATCAAAGTGAGAAATTATACTTGACCAATTCAGACCAGTTTACCCTAAAAAAGAGAATTTTAAATTAAAATGAGAATCTAAATTGTCCCTTTTAATGGTGCTGTTTAATATATTTCAAATCCGAGCTAAAGCCTTAACGATGGGCTGACCATCTTCAGTTGTCTTTTCTGTCATAATCCCAGGGTTCCACAGACTGTTTCTAAACTCATCTGTTGTTCCAGACTGATCCAACACACCAAAGCTCTAATGTCATCGGAGGAAAAGCTCTGTATTAAAGTCCTCAGAACTCTGCAGGAGATGCTCATCAGGACTCTGGACTTTGATGAAAAGGTCTGTTCAGGTTCAGATATCTTTTTCGTACTATTTACTTGTTTTCTTGATCAATAAGTTAGAACATTTTAAACAGTCTGTTCTGTTTCAGGGCATCTCTCTGAGAAAAGTCCTGCTGCAGAATTATCTGTTTCCATCAAAAAAGAACAGCCCCAAAACTGACCTGGCTGAGCTTGTAACTGCAGGTAAACACATTGAAATATAAAAACTCCCGCAGAACCAGCTCATGTCTGATTAACTGTGCTCTCTCAGGAGTGGAGCAGGAGCGGGACTGGACGGCCGTCGCAGCAAATCAGTGTCGTTTGGATCGAGAAGGAGGCACCAAACTATTCACAGATTTAGTGATGAGCACGAAGAACGACAAGATCTTCCTGGAGAGCATCCAACTGGCCATCTGTCTGTTAGAGGGAGGCAACACCGAAATACAGGTAACTTGTTTTATTTCGTTTATTTATTTCAGTTTGCTTTTTAACCCTTTATTAACTGCCATACAAACAAGTCCGCCAGATCATTTCTTACATTCTTACATGCTGCTGGGCCATTTTTTTGGAGTATTCCAACAAGCTATACATCAATACAATCCCCAAATCCTATATTTAAAGAATATCTGGCCCCTGCACTGGTGTGTACTTCCACCCAACCTCTCCCAAAATGCCCAGATACAGCATGAGCCCAGTGTCTCATCTTCTCTAAACTCTGCCCATTTGATTTTTTTTTTTTTTTTTTTTTTACCCGCTGCAAAATGTTTTTTGCTGTATTTTTACTGTTGTTGTCACAGTGTTTTATCAAAGAACATCTTGAGAGTTCTGATGGATAAGGCATGTCCACACATTGTGACAGGTTTTAGGGAGGGAATGTGGCATGGGCTGTGGTAAGATATCAGGCTCCTCTTGGCTCCAGGAAGTGCAACTGAATGAGTGCTCCTGTGTGCCTGCTGCAGACTCCTCCTCTGCCTGTCCTCAGTGAAGTGGGTGGGGCCGGGGGGCAGAAGACCCCCTCAACATCACTGCAGAATAAGTCAGACATAAATATGGAACAATCAGTAATAATTATACATACATAATATACATTATACATACTGCTCTGACGGTGAGTTATAATACACAATCCAGTTGAATGGAATTTAAAATGACTGACAGTTTTGTCTGTGGCATTATATATACTTCCAACACAACACACATGAAGTTACACGTATTATTACACGTATTATTACACGTATTATTACACGTATTATTACACGTATTACGCACGACAACAATAAACGATGATGCATATTTGGCACTGCTTTTTTCAAACTCAAACTCAGAACATGGTGAAATATATACTTACATGTCATGAGAGGGATCTATTCCTTCAGTGAAGTGGGTGGGGCAGGGGAGCAGAAGACCCCCCCCAACATCACTGCAGACAGAATAAGTCAGACATAAATATGGAACACAACAGTAATGATTATATACATACACTAATGTATGAGAGGGATCTATTCCTTCAGTGAAGACATATTCATAACTGTCGGCAATATCCGGGTCAGACGAGGAGTAAAAAACCCGTCTTCATCATCCGGCGCAGTTACCAGATTCGGACAAGGGGGTAGTGCCATTTGCGCCGGGTTTTTGCAGATCCATAATTATCGGTGATGGCGTGAGGAGTTAGTGCAGCGTGAGGTGAGTGTCTGGAGAATGGGTGAGGTTTGTTTTTGTAAAAGAGTGAGATATAAAATGAAAAGCGACAGTCTTCTGCGTAGTAAGTACTGTGAGCCAAAAGTTTCCCACGGGAAATTTGTTAACTTACGGTTTTGGGTCCCTGACCAATCATATAATGTTTATGCTCACAATGTGTGTACATATATTCCTTCGTAGGAAGTGCTGCGAGTGTGTATCAGAGCCACAGAACACCTGGAGAAGCCGTATGTTATTATGATTTTACTGTGAGCGGTTTTTGCCAGACATTTGCAAACTCCTCAGAGGAACGAAACAGCGCTTTGGGACATGTTTAGTATATCTTCTCCACTTTCATATTCCCAAAAAAATCTTATTTTGTTGCAAAACTAGAGGCATCTAAAAATAGATATGCAAATTAAATCGGGGCTGCTCCAGCCGTCTTTAATCTGATCACGGTCAACCTCTTTTCTTTTGTCCAGAATTCCTTCTATAAGCTGATGATGGGGGATAACAAGTCGGAGAAGTTCTTCAAAGTCCTTCACGATCGAATGAAGGAGGCTCAGACCGACATAAAGGCCACGGTCTCGGTGAACGTCGGAGAAATGACCCACAAGGCCAACGAGAAGGAGCTGGAGCCGGGTGAGTCCTACCTGGTTCTAATTCTGTAGTTCTGTCCTGTCTTTTATTGTGAAAGTCTTTAACTCGCTTCTGTCTCTTATTGTGAAGGGTCTTCGCCCGCGCAGGTGCTTCCTGGCTCCCTGCTGGTCCAGAGCCAGGTTGTCACAGCAACAGAGCCTCAGAAGGAGGTGGAGCTGGAGATGGGCCCCGCCATCACCATCATGAAGCCCATCCTCCGCTTCCTGCAGCTGCTCTGTGAGAACCACAACCATGACCTGCAGGTGAGACCAAGACCGGACTGGACCAGGACTGGACCAGGTCTGGACCAGGTCTGGACCAGGTCTGGACCAGGTCTGAAACAAGTCTGAACCAGTTCTGGACCAGGTCTGAAACAAGTCTGGACCATGTCTGAAACATGTCTGGACCATGTCTGAAACATGTCTGAACCAGGTCTGGACCAGGTCTGAAACAAGTCTGGACCATGTCTGGACCATGTCTGGACCATGTCTGAAACATGTCTGAACCAGGTCTGGACCAGGTCTGGACCAGGTCTGAAACTGGTCTGAAGCTGGTCTGAAGCAGGTCTGGACCATGTCTGGACCAGGTCTGAACCAGGTCTGGACCAGGTCTGAACCAGGTCTGGACCAGGTCTGGACCAGGTCTGAAGCTGGTCTGAAGCTGGTCTGAAGCAGGTCTGGACCATGTCTGGACCATGTCTGGACCAGGTCTGGACCAGGTCTGAAACTGGTCTGAAGCTGGTCTGAAGCAGGTCTGGACCATGTCTGGACCAGGTCTGAACCAGGTCTGGACCAGGTCTGAAACTGGTCTGAAGCTGGTCTGAAGCAGGTCTGGACCATGTCTGGACCAGGTCTGAACCAGGTCTGGACCAGGTCTGAAGCAGGTCTGGACCAGGTCTGGACCAGGTCTGAAACTGGTCTGAAGCTGGTCTGAAGCAGGTCTGGACCATGTCTGGACCAGGTCTGAACCAGGTCTGGACCAGGTTTGGACCAGGTCTGAAGCAGGTCTGGACCAGTCAGGACCGAAGACCTTATTTCATTCACTGACTTTTGTTGTGTTCTGGATTTTCTTACTGCATAGATTTAAGTGACTTACTAATTCTCTTGGTTTTGTTCTGGTTTTGTCCCGGTCTAGAACTTCCTGCGGTGCCAGAACAACAAGACCAACTATAACCTGGTCTGTGAGACTCTGCAGTTTCTCGACATCATGTGTGGGAGCACCACCGGAGGTCTGGGTCTGCTCGGACTTTATATCAATGAGTACAACGTCCCTCTCATCACACAGACCCTGGAGACGCTGACTGAGTACTGCCAGGGCCCGTGTCAGGAGAACCAGGTAAGAACCAGGTCTGACCAGGTCTAAACCAGATGAAACCAGGTCTAAAGCATAAAGTCGAGTTAAACAGGCTAAAGCCAAGGTTAATATCGGTCAAAACCAGGTCCAAATGCTGAACACAGTCAAGTGGCGTCAAAACCAGTCCTGACGCCTGACAGAGTAAAGACATAAAACATATTCATAAAAACTTTTATTTCACCTTCTGTTCAGAGACTGTAGCACATTGCATTAATATAAAATAAATATCCTGAGTTGCTCCAGACTCCATGAGGTTAATATTTTGTGTGTTGTGTTGCAGACGTGTATCGTGACTCATGAATCCAACGGCATAGACATCATCACGGCTCTGATCCTCAACGACATCAGTCCTCTGTGTCGCTACAGGATGGACATGGTCCTGGAACTCAAGGTCTTTAGACAGTACACTTAAAATCCTCCTGAACTTTTATTTTTTATAATCACAGAGATGGTTATGTTGAAATAGAATTTCTAATTGAACTATAGAATAATCTTTTAGACTGTCCTTTTTAATTCTAATTCTGTTCTTGGACAATCCATAAATCATTTATATTGGTTTATCTGTATTTTGTTTCAGGACAATACTCTGCTCTTTATGAAAACCATGTATTTTTTAATCGATTGATTCTATCCCTTTTTCTCTGTTTATTTCAGGACAATGCGTCGAAGCTGCTGCTGGGTCTGATGGAGAGTCGACACGATAACGAGAACGCAGAGAGGATCCTCTTCAACCTCAGGCCTCGGGAACTGGTCAGACTTTCTGTTCATACACACCCCTCACAAGCTCTCCACCAACCTGAAGGGGACAAGCCACCCTTTTCCGACTGAGAACCATGGTCTTAGACTTGGAGGTGCTGCCTTCTCCAGATCCACAAAGCACATGTGGACTGGTTGGGCAAACTCCTCTAAACCCTCCAGCACCTGGAGAGGGTATAGAGCTGGTCCAGTGTTCCACGACTGAGACGAAAACTGGATTGTTCTTCCTGAATCCGAGATACGACTATTGGCCGCTCCCTTTTCTCCTCTACATAGACTTTCCCGGGGAGGCTGAGGAGTGTGATCCCTCTGTAGTTGGAACACACCCTCTGGTCCCCCTTCTTGAAAAGAGGGACCACCACCCCGGTCTGCCAGTCCAGAGGTACTGTCCCCAAACGCCACACGATGTTGCAGAGGCGTGTCAGCCAAGACAGCCCCACAACATCCAGAGACTTGAGGTACTCAGGGTGTATCTCATCCACCCCCGGTGCCTTGTCACCGAGGATCCTGGACGAGTCCACCTCCGAGCCCTCGGCCTCTATTTCCTTTGAAGACGTGGGTTGAGGAGATCCTCAAAGTATTCTTTCCACCGTCCAACAATGTCCCCAGTTCAAGTCAGCAGATTCCCACTTCCACTGTAAACAGTGTTGGCAGGGCACTGCTTCCCCCTCCTGAGACGCCGGACGGTTTGCTAGAATTTGCCGCCGCGACAGGCACCGTGACAGGGTTAGGGTTACCACTCGACAATGGAAGTGGAGAACATGACTCAATGTCTCCAACCTCCCTCGGGATCTGGTCGAAGCTCTGCTGGAGGTGGGAGTTAAAGATCTTTCTGACGGGGGCTCTGCCAAACGTTCCCAACAGACCCTCACAGTACGTTTGGGTCTGCCAAGTCTGTCCCGCCTTCTCCCCCACCATCGGATCAACTCACCACCAGGTGGTGATCAGTTGACAGCTCCGCCCCTCTCTTCACCCGAGTGTCCAAGACAGTCGGAGGTCAGATGAAACAACTACAAAGTCGATCATCGACCTCTGGCCTAGGGTGTCCTGGTGCCACGTGCACTGATGGACACCCTTATGCTTGAACATGGTGTTCGTTATGGACAAACTGTGACTAGCACAGAAGTCCGGGGGGCCGTTCCTCCCAGTCACGCCCCTCCAGGTGTCACTGTCGCTGCCCACGTGAGCGTTGAAGTCCCCCAGTAGAACGATGAAGTCCCCGGTTGGAGCACTTTCCAGCACCCCTCCCAGAGACTCCAAGAAGGTACTCTGCACTGCCATTTGTCCCGTAAGCACAAACAACAGTGAGAGACCTGTCCCCGACCCGAAGGCTCAGGGAGGAGACCCTCTCGTTCACCGGGGTGAACTCCAACACATGGGCTGAGCCGGGGGGCAATGAGCAAACCCACACCGGCCCGCCGCCTCTCACCTCAGGAGACTCCAGAGTAGTGTAGAGTCCAGCCTCTCTCGAGGAGGTGGGTTCCAGAGCCCGAGCTGTGTGTGGAGGTGAGCCCGACTATCTCTAGTCAAGTATCTCTCAACCTCCCGCACAAGCTCAGGCTCCTTCCCGCCA
Source organism: Neodontobutis hainanensis (assembly GCA_024349245.1). NCBI lineage: Eukaryota > Metazoa > Chordata > Actinopteri > Gobiiformes > Odontobutidae > Neodontobutis > Neodontobutis hainanensis. The sequence continues at coordinate 355,055 of JALDNG010000336.1, read as the reverse complement.
CCAAGATAGAGCCAGATTCCGTGTCCGGGGAATTGGATCATCGAGGCCTCCGCCTTCGACTGCCACCCAATCCACATTGCACCAGCCCCTTACGGTTCCTCCTGCAGGTGGTGGGCCCACGGGAGGCCGGTCCATGTTGCTTCTTTGGGCTGAGCCCGGCCGGATCCCGTGGGGAAAGACCCTCGAATACGAGCCCCAACCCCCCAGGCCTAGCTCCAGGTTGGTGCCCCGGTTGTGCCATACAGGGCGACGTCGCGGCCCTTTATATTTTATTTTCCATAAAGGGTTTTAACCGCTCTTTGTCTGACCCGTCACCTAGGACCTGTGCCTTGGGAGACCCTACCAGGGTCTTATAGCCCCCGACAACATAGCTCCTAGGATCATTCGGGCACTCAAACCCCTCCCCCACGATAAGGTTACGGTTCAAGGAGGGGACACAGAATATATTACAGCCAACAAGAAGTCAGCCATTTAAAGTGGAACATGTGACCTCTATACATCTTTAACTCCAGTAGCTCTCATTAACATTGTCCAGTCAAACTAAATGGACCTTTTTCAAATCCAGCTTAAGTCGACAAATCCACCCAAAACCCAGTGAAATCTAACTATAGCCCTTTCAAATCCTGTTGAGATCCCTCTTAACCCAGTGTCCTCTGGTCCCAGGTGGATGTGATAAAGAAGCTGTACAACCAGGACCTGGACCAGGACCAGGAATGTGAAGGCGAGGTTTCTCCTAAAGACGTCGGACACAACATTTACATCTTGGCTCAGCAGCTGGGGCCTCACAACAAAGTCCTGCAGAATCTACTCAGGCCCCAGATGAGGAGCCAGGACGGAGAGGACAGCCTCAGCTCCATGGTCCGTACTGAAGACCGGGTTTAGACCGGGACTGGTTAGATTGGGTCAAAGACCAGGGTTAGACCGGAGACAGATTCTGAAGGCTGTAACAGTGGTTAAAATGGGTTCTCAGCTGTTGCCCAGGCTTCATAAAGACAGAAAGAACTGAAATGTTAAATGTAGTTTGTAAAAAAAAGTAAATCTATGTCAGTAGAAGTAACATTTGAATAAATATTTAAACTCATTATAGACACGGTTACACCAGCGACATGTTTAGTTCAGAGAATGGGGTTAGATCAGGTTTTGGGTTATTTCTGGTTTGTTTCATTAAAACTGGTTCTGACCTGGTTTTCCTCCTCTTTGTCTCACAGTTGAACCTGAATAACCGGCCCCTGTCCCAGATGCTGAAGTCTGGAGGTCCGGCTGCGGTGGTGGAGCAGGACCCTCTGGAGTACTACGACCAGCTCACGTCTCAGATCGAGGTCTGGTTTTCACACTGCCCTCTGGGCCTGGGTTTAAGGCCGACCTGAGCAAGTGACTGTTGACTGTGAATCCATGTTTACAGAGAAAACTCCTGTAATGACTTGAGATTAAAATAAGGACAAAATGGTGTTGACTAATTTTGATTTGGGCTGTAGTTCATCAGTAATAACAAACTGTTATTAAAACTGTATTTGTCTTCTACAAAAGAATATGTGGCATAATAAATATTAATAATTGAAAGGAATATTAATAAATGATCTTTTGATTTGTGGAGTTTTTAAACCTGTGTTAAATCTGTGCAGATTGTTCGAGAGGACCGCAGCATGGAGCAGATCGTGTTCCCGGTTCATCCCATTTGTGAGTTTCTCACCGACGAGTCCAAGACCAGAGTCTTCAACACGACCGAGCAAGACGAGCAGGGGTCAAAGGTCACGCACTTCTTCGAACAGACAGCGTTCCTGCACGGAGAGATGGAGTGGCAGAAAAAACTGAGGAGTAAGAACTTTATTATTGTATATACTGTATTAAAATAATCGGTGTGAGAGAAACTCGCTGACTGTACCTGCTTATAATGGTGTATGTATATTAATATTAAAATCATTTGTATATCTTCTGTTGCAGGTATGCCGGTGCTGTACTGGTTCTCCAGGAGAATGTCTCTGTGGGGAACCATCTCCTTTAACCTGGCCGTCTTTGTCAACCTCATCATCGCCTTCTTCTATCCGTACGACTCTGGACAAGGTGCTATTACACAATAAAACTACATGTACAAACACACAACAATAAAAGTATAAAATCATATAATCTCCACATAACTTTGGACTAGGTGCAAAATCAACACCTCTCCAATTGTTACTGCTGGACAAAACCCATATGACTCTGTAGAAGTACAAAGATTAAACCATTGGCACGTGACACGGCCTGATGTGTGTGTGGCCGGCGTCGGAACTGTAGCTTGTAACCTTGAGTTAAGATGGCAACCACCCATAGATCTGACGCATCAGCAGCCCCCCCCCATCATCCCCCAGGGAGGCACAAAGAGCAAATAGTAGGTGGCAGAGAAAAGTTCCAAGGCAGCCAGCACTAGCATTGTACACCCCAGTGAGAAGGTCATCCGTAACGAGGCAATGGGGCCATGGACACCGAACATTCTGACACAAGGCTTCCTCAGGAGACACAACAAGGAAAGCAATAGCTGGTTCAACAGCTGGCATGCCTTCCAAGCCAACTCCAGCTGTAGCTGTCAAGACCCCGACATCACCAGAAAGTCAGGAAAAAGTGCCGGATTTCTTCCAACAAGCATACAACTCTCGTAAGTATTCCTCTGAGATGAGAACAACAAATGGAGCAGGTGTTGGCTCGCACCTTTTTCTTGGGGGCAGCCATCCCAACCGTGGAGACATCCAAGTGTCTTGAACGTTGTCTAAGTAGAGCCGGAGCCACTCTGACAAGCTGAGTACAACTGTGTCAATCTGGCCAGCCTCACTGCCGCCTCCTGCAGGTGATCAGGTCTGAGGCAGGACACACAACAGTGGGAGCCATCCCTGTCGGCAGCCCTAAACTGAGTGTAAATAAGTGAAAAAATCAAAAGGCCAAAGCTTGGAGCGGTGTGCAAACGCAGCCTTCACCAGCAGAAGCAAAGCACTAAATCAGAAAGCTAACACATGTCGCAATGAGAAGTATTTGAAGTGAATAAGTTCAATTAAACCTTTAGACACCAGGGTTAATTAAAAAAAATACAGATTTTTGAGATCCAAATTTCAAAAGGCTGTGGTTTGAAAATGTTAAGAGATACTCTAAACTAAAAAAATGTCAGGTATGACCCAAAGTATATGAGTGAAATTATTGTACTAAATAATAATAATAATAATAATAATAATAATAATAATAACTAGTAAAATGTATGGAAATAGAACTGAGAATTATACACATGTACTGTAGGTGTTTGGTTGCACTAGATTTGTTTGTTCTTATCCAACATCGTTAGTTTTTGTGAGTGTAGGACCTCTCATAAGGCACAGCACACAGCCATCGCGTCCGCGCTGACTACGTTTACCTCTCCCGCCGTGACTGGGTAAAGTGTCAGGATGAACACATATTTCTCCCACAAAGCTTAATCCTGACCTCCCTGTCACCACTGTGGCCACGGCGAGTACGCCGCCCTGGCTTCGATCTTTGACAAGGTTTATATATGTTATATTATTGTTGCTGTCTCTTTAAGTTACTGTTACTTATTGTCTTGCTTAATTTGGTTGGCACCTTCTGTTGGGAACATGTGCCTCATGTTTGGTGTTGTGCATTGTTTCATATTTTCAAAAATCAATAAAAAGATTTAAATAATAATAAATAGTCCTGGTCTGGTCTTCAGGGCCCATCGATGACTCGCTCCTGCTGATGATGTTCTGGGTCTTGACGGGGATCTCGGTCTTGGCTCTGTTGGCTCAAAAGTACGGACTCAGACTCCTGACTCTGGCCCTGATCCTGAGGTCCGTCTACCACTTTGGGATTGGGAACACACTGATCCTGCTCGGGAGCCTCAACGTAAGTTCTAGTAATGACTGGTCCAACCCTGGTCGCACCCTGGTTTAATCCTGGTTGTCCCTGGTCCACAGCTCCTGAATAAGGTGGTCTTTGTGGTCAGTTTTGTCGGGAACAATGGGACCTTCATCATGGGCTACAAAGCCATGATCCTAGACGTGGAGTTCCTGTATCACCTGGCCTACGTCCTGACCTCCACCCTCGGCCTGTTCGTGCACGAGCTCTTCTACAGCATCCTGGTAACGTCTTGTTGTAGTCCAGTTGCCTTAAAGCAGTTTTTTTTTCTTAAATAAGACCTTGTTTAATCCTGTTCTGGTTTGGACTTTAATATTTTAGTCCTGGCTTAGACCTGGTTGAATCCTGGTATAGAACTGATTTAGGTCTTTTAGACCTTAGGCCTGATTACTTTCAGTTCATTTGTTCAGGTCTTGTACAGTCTATATATGTATATTTGTTATTGCTGCTCTGAGTGAATCTTTAGCAGTTATTCTCCAGAGAAAGTAGAGATATAGTTGTGCTCATTTGTTTACATACTCTGGCTGATTTTGTGATCATCAAACAATTTTCATAGAATATGAATAATAACACAAAAACCTTTTTTCACTCATAGTCAGTGTTTGGGTGAAGCCATTTATTGTCAAAAAACTGTGTTTACTCTTTTTAAATCATAATGACAACAGAAACTACCCAAATGACCCTGATCTAAAGTTTACATGCCCCAGTTCTTAAAACTGTGTCACCTTTAACATCGATGACAGCTGAAGTCTTTGGTGATAGTTGTGGATGAGGCTCTTTATTTTCTCAGATGTAAAGCTGCACATTCTTTTTTTCAAAAAGCCTCCAGTTCCTGTAAATTCTTGGTCTGTCTTGTATGAACTGTACGTTTGAGATCTCAGAGCGGCTCCATGACCTTCTCTTTCTGCTGCTGTAGCCAATGACAGGTCGACTTGGCCTTGTGCTTTGGATCGAACAAATGTTCCTCCAGTATTTTCTGATAACATGCCTCACTCATCTTTTTCTGAGCCTTTGTAGCTCACACATCCCCTAAACATCAGTCCTCCATGTTTCACAGTAGGACTGTGTACCTTTCATCGTAGGTCTTGTTGACTCCAAATGTAACGTTTATGGTTGTGACCAAAAAGTTCAGTTTTGGTCTCATCACTCCCATTGACTTTGTTCTAGAGGTTTTGAGGCTTGTCTCTGAGCTGTATTGTAAGGAAGATGCTTTGTGGCATTCACGTAGTACTGGCTTTCTTCTGTCGACTCGAACCATGCCCATTTGTCTTCAAGTGACTCCTTTCCCCAAAAATTACACTGCATGTGGCTGCACTCCGCTGACTCCAGCGTCCGGTAAAAATAGAACTGCTACGGCTCAGTGCAGAGCTGAGCATACACTATGCCTCATTGAAAACAATATAACGTATTTATCCAAAGCGAGTGAGTAAACCAATGGAAGCCATTTTAACAACACAAGGAACAAAAAGCATAAGTGCATTTAAGAACCCAGCACCACAGTATACACAGCTAAGGAAAGGAAAGATTTTTTAAAATGTTTTTTTAAAAAGAAGGAATCAATAGAAAGGAAGTAATATTCAGAGTTTGTCAGTCAGGTGTTGATGGACAAGATGTGTTTTTAGGCGTTTTTTAAAGATGCTACAGAATCTGCTGATCTTGTAGCAGCAGTAGATCATTCCACCAAAGAACAGATCCAGAGAAAGTACATGAGAGTGATTTTATTTTATTTTTTCCCTTTTTGGGATGGTACCACCAGACGTTATTCTTTAGTAGAGCGGTCCACTCCAGTTTTGGAGTCCTTACACTGGCTCCCAGTCAGATTCAGAGTAGATTTTAAAATCATGATGCTGACATATAAAGCATTACATGGCTTATTATTTATCTGAATTGTTAACCTCCTATACCCCAACTCGGAGACTGCGTTCTGCACAATCTAACTTGTTGTCTGTTCCTCAAACGCTTAAGATCTTTTCTTCAGATGCTCCTGATCTTAGGGAAGCACAGGGCTACAACATTTTTAAAGGTAGACTTAAGACTTATTTTTTAGCATTAGCATTTGATTGTTGATGTTATTTTATTTAAATTTTTAAATTAGCTTTGATTGTTGATGTTATTTTATTGTTTTAATTTTTAAATTATCTTTGATTGTTGATGTTATTTTATTGTTTGAGCTTTGTATTGCTTGTCTTTGTACAGTACGGAGCCCCTCTGGTCTCACTATGTAAAAAAAAAAATATATATGTAACTAAGTCGTGGCCACGAGATGCGCTAAGTCGTGGCCACGAGTTAAGCTAAGTCGTGGCCACGAGATACGCTAAGTCGTGGCCACGAGATACGCTAAGTCGTGGCCACGAGATACGCTAAGTCGTGGCCACGAGATACGCTAAGTCCTGGACACGAGATACGCTAAGTCGTGGCCACGAGATAAGTAAATATGAATGAATATAAAAGGAGAATGCACAATGGAGCAGCTTTTCTCCCGAAAGCATGCACGCTAACTCTGCCACCCATAAGGCTCATACATACAGCCAGATGGAGGTGACCTAAGCCTACAACGCCCTCTGCTGACGTTTTATCGTAGGCTACACAGACATGCTTTTCCAAAATGTCAAACACTTCAATAATTAATGAACCAGTCTGCACACTACTGTAGACTATCTTAAAATCATAATCAGAAATACTTTATTGATCTTTATTGATATTGATAACCTTTGTTATTTAAATGGACCCTGTGCTGTAGTGCAATGTAATACTTCACATTCTGTGCAATATTATCTGTTTTAATATTCAGTGTAATATAGTTTGCTGCAGTTCTGCTTCTATTTATTTACTAGTACTGTTCATCACAATCAATTCAATTCTGTTAATACAGTAATGTAAATCTTGTAGGCTGCATATCCATGGTCCTTTATAACTCTTATTTATATTTTATAGCATATATTTATACTTTTTACATGTGTATAGGCCACTTGTTTATTTACCAACTTATATTATTTATATTTCTTGATGTGCACATCAACTGTGACACAACAATTGTCCCCTGGGTTATCGATATCAATAAAGATCAATAAAGTATTTCTGATTATGATTTTAAGATAGTCTATAGTAGTGTGCAGACTGGTTTATTAATTATTGAAGTGTTTCACATTTTGGAAAAGCATGTCTGTGTAGCCTACGATAAAACGTCAGCAGAGGGCGTTGTAGGCTTAGGTCACCTCCATCTGGCTGTATGTATGAGCCTTATGGGTGGCAGAGTTAGCGTGCATGCTTTCGGGAGAAAAGCTGCTCCATTGTGCATTCTCCTTTTATATTCATTCATATTTACTTATCTCGTGGCCACGACTTAGTTACATATATTTTTTTTTTTTTACATAGTGAGACCAGAGGGGCTCCGTAGTACAGCGCTTTGAGAAGTGGCCTTTAAAGGCGCTTTATAAAATAAAGTTTATTATTATTTATTATAGTCCCTCTAGCTGCAGATAGCATAATTATTATATAAATTGCTTTAAAGTTGTTGTTTTTTAAGTAAGATTTTTTTTTTGTTTCCCAAAGGAAAGAAAATATCAGAAAAATAATTCATAATCTGATGGTCACAGTCATAAATCCCGGGTCATCACGCTTTTCTCCCAAATTACAGGCAGTAAACTGTTTCTTAATTAACCATTCATAAGTCACTCATTGCACTCACTTGTTGCATGCTTGATCAGGCAGTGAACCAACCTCTTTGTTGAGCTGTTTGATCTGTTTGACCATATTTACCAGAAGAAGTCTCTTTGGTTTAGGCCCTGTTTAATTTGACCTCTGACTTGTGCATTGCAGCTGTTTGACCTGATCTATCAGGAGGAGACACTCCTAAATGTCATTAAGAGTGTGACCCGCAATGGCCGCTCTATCCTGCTCACAGCTCTGTTGGCCCTGATCCTGGTCTACCTCTTCTCCATCGTGGGGTTTCTGTGTCTCAAAGATGACTTCATCATGGAGGTGGACCTTCTGCCGCAGATCGCACAAAGTCAGGGTCAGTTACACAAACGTGCACTGGTTCAGGTCAGGACCACTCTGACCGGCGAACGTACTAACTATTCTGGCCATATTTCAGTTCATTTGTAAAATTATAAAAACACCGCTTAAAAACCATCTTTAAATTAAACTTCTTCTGTTTAGACACTTTTGAGTTTTTCAAAATTGTAGAAATGTCATAGTAATATTATAAAAAATGTATAATGTCTTCCCAGCTGCAGAGCAGAATCAGGCGTCTCAGGATTTTATGAAGTCGTGTTCAACCGACGGAGTGAGCTGCACAATGGAGACCAGCACCGTTACTGCCACAAACGAGGACGAGGGTGAGCAATTCATTCCAAATTATTCATACCTGCATTCGAGTGGCCTTTCGGCGAAAATGAGAGGCAAACAAGTGTAGCTTTAGAGTGCTGATGTTCGCAAACGAACCAGATCTACTCTTCTCTTTTTTTCCTCACACATTTGCACACACTCCTCTTTTGCTCCTGCACCGAGTGAGACGTAGGGCTGTGCGGGTCATTCAAACAGGACGCGGGTGAGACGTAGGGCTGTGCGGGTCATTCAAACAGGACGCGGGTGAGACGTAGGGCTGTGCGGGTCATTCAAACAGGACGCGGGTGAGACGTAGGGCTGTGCGGGTCATTTAAACCGGACACAGGTGAGGCGTAGGGCTGTGCGGGTCATTTAAACAGGACACAGGTGAGACGTAGGGCTGTGCGGGTCATTTAAACAGGACGCGGGTGAGACGTAGGGCTGTGCGGGTCATTCAAACAGGACGCGGGTGAGGCGTAGGGCTGTGGGTCATTTAAACAGGACGCTGGTGAGACGTAGGGCTGTGCGGGTCATTCAAACAGGACGCGGGTGAGGCGTAGGGCTGTGCGGGTCATTCAAACAGGACGCTGGTGAGACGTAGGGCTGTGCGGGCCATTTAAACAGGACACAGGTGAGGAGTAGGGCTGTGTGGGTCATTTAAACAGGACGCGGGTGAGACGTAGGGCTGTGCGGGTCATTCAAACAGGACGCGGGTGAGACGTAGGGCTGTGCGGGTCATTCAAACAGGACGCGGGTGAGGCGTAGGGCTGTGGGTCATTCAAACAGGACGCGGGTGAGACGTAGGGCTGTGCGGGTCATTCAAACCGGACGCGGGTGAGGTGTAGGGCTGTGGGTCATTTAAACAGGACACAGGTGAGGAGTAGGGCTGTGTGGGTCATTTAAACAGGACGCGGGTGAGACGTAGGGCTGTGCGGGTCATTCAAACAGGACGCGGGTGAGACGTAGGGCTGTGCGGGTCATTCAAACAGGACGCGGGTGAGGCGTAGGGCTGTGGGTCATTTAAACAGGACGCTGGTGAGACGTAGGGCTGTGCGGTCATTCAAACAGGACGCGGGTGAGACGTAGGGCTGTGCGGGTCATTCAAACAGGACGCGGGTGAGACGTAGGGCTGTGCGGGTCATTCAAACAGGACGCGGGTGAGACGTAGGGCTGTGCGGGTCATTCAAACAGGACAAAGGTGAGGAGTAGGGCTGTGCGGGTCATTCAAACAGGACGCTGGTGAGACGTAGGGCTGTGCGGGTCATTCAAACAGGACGCGGGTGAGGCGTAGGGCTGTGCGGGTCATTCAAACAGGACGCTGGTGAGACGTAGGGCTGTGCGGGCCATTTAAACAGGACACAGGTGAGGAGTAGGGCATGTGTGGGTCATTTAAACAGGACGCGGGTGAGACGTAGGGCTGTGCGGGTCATTCAAACAGGACGCGGGTGAGACGTAGGGCTGTGCGGGTCATTCAAACAGGACGCGGGTGAGGCGTAGGGCTGTGGGTCATTCAAACAGGACGCGGGTGAGACGTAGGGCTGTGCGGGTCATTCAAACCGGACGCGGGTGAGGTGTAGGGCTGTGGGTCATTTAAACAGGACACAGGTGAGGAGTAGGGCTGTGTGGGTCATTTAAACAGGACGCGGGTGAGACGTAGGGCTGTGCGGGTCATTCAAACAGGACGCGGGTGAGACGTAGGGCTGTGCGGGTCATTCAAACAGGACGCGGGTGAGACGTAGGGCTGTGCGGGTCATTCAAACAGGACGCGGGTGAGGCGTAGGGCTGTGGGTCATTTAAACAGGACGCTGGTGAGACGTAGGGCTGTGCGGGTCATTCAAACAGGACGCGGGTGAGGCGTAGGGCTGTGGGTCATTTAAACAGGACGCTGGTGAGACGTAGGGCTGTGCGGGTCATTCAAACAGGACGCGGGTGAGGCGTAGGGCTGTGCGGGTCATTTAAACAGGATGCTGGTGAGACGTATGGCTGTGCGGGTCATTCAAACAGGACGCGGGTGAGACGTAGGGCTGTGCGGGTCATTTAAACAGGACGCTGGTGAGACGTAGGGCTGTGCGGGTCATTCAAACAGGACGCGGGTGAGGCGTAGGGCTGTGGGTCATTTAAACAGGACGCGGGTGAGACGTAGGGCTGTGCGGGTCATTTAAACAGGACGCTGGTGAGACGTAGGGCTGTGCGGGTTATTTAAACAGGACACAGGTGAGGCGTAGGGCTGTGCGGGTCATTCAAACAGGACGCGGGTGAGACGTAGGGCTGTGCGGGTCATTTAAACAGGACGCTGGTGAGACGTAGGGCTGTGCGGGTCATTCAAACAGGACGCGGGTGAGGCGTAGGGCTGTGGGTCATTTAAACAGGACGCGGGTGAGACGTAGGGCTGTGCGGGTCATTTAAACAGGACGCTGGTGAGACGTAGGGCTGTGCGGGTTATTTAAACAGGACACAGGTGAGGCGTAGGGCTGTGCGGGTCATTTAAACAGGACACAGGTGAGGAGTAGGGCTGTGCGGGTCATTTAAACAGGACACAGGTGAGGAGTAGGGCTGTGTGGGTCATTTAAACAGGACGCGGGTGAGGAGTAGGGCTGTGCGGGTCATTCAAACAGGACGCGGGTGAGACGTAGGGCTGTGCGGGTCATTTAAACAGGACGCGGGTGAGGAGTAGGGCTGTGCGGGTCATTTAAACAGGACACAGGTGAGGCGTAGGGCTGTGCGGGTCATTTAAACAGGACGCGGGTGAGGAGTAGGGCTGTGTGGGTCATTTAAACAGGACGCGGGTGAGACGTAGGTCTGTGCGGGTCATTCAAACAGGACAAAGGTGAGGAGTAGGGCTGTGCGGGCCATTCAAACAGGACGCTGGTGAGACGTAGGGCTGTGCGGGTCATTCAAACAGGACGCTGGTGAGACGTAGGGCTGTGCAGGTCATTTAAACAGGACACAGGTGAGGCGTAGGGCTGTGGGTCATTTAAACAGGACGCGGGTGAGACGTAGGGCTGTGCGGGTCATTTAAACAGGACGCTGGTGAGACGTAGGGCTGTGCGGGTCATTTAAACAGGACACAGGTGAGGCGTAGGGCTGTGCGGGTCATTTAAACAGGACACAGGTGAGGAGTAGGGCTGTGCGGGTCATTTAAACAGGACACAGGTGAGGAGTAGGGCTGTGCGGGTCATTTAAACAGGACGCGGGTGAGGAGTAGGGCTGTGTGGGTCATTTAAACAGGACGCGGGTGAGACGTAGGGCTGTGCGGGTCATTCAAACAGGACAAAGGTGAGGAGTAGGGCTGTGCGGGTCATTCAAACAGGACGCTGGTGAGACGTAGGGCTGTGCGGGTCATTCAAACAGGACGCTGGTGAGACGTAGGGCTGTGCAGGTCATTTAAACAGGACACAGGTGAGGAGTAGGGCTGTGTGGGTCATTTAAACAGGACACAGGTGAGGAGTAGGGCTGTGTGGGTCATTTAAACAGGACGCGGGTGAGACGTAGGGCTGTGCGGGTCATTCAAACAGGACGCGGGTGAGACGTAGGGCTGTGCGGGTCATTCAAACAGGACACGGGTGAGGAGTAGGGCTGTGTGGGTCATTCAAACAGGACGCGGGTGAGACGTAGGGCTGTGCGGGTCATTCAAACAGGACGCGGGTGAGACGTAGGGCTGTGCGGGTCATTCAAACAGGACGCGGGTGAGACGTAGGGCTGTGCGGGTCATTTAAACAGGACGCGGGTGAGACGTAGGGCTGTGCGGGTCATTTAAACAGGACGCGGGTGAGACGTAGGGCTGTGCGGGTCATTCAAACAGGACGCGGGTGAGACGTAGGGCTGTGCGGGTCATTTAAACAGGACGCGGGTGAGACGTAGGGCTGTGCGGGTCATTCAAACAGGACGCTGGTGAGACGTAGGGCTGTGGGTCATTTAAACAGGACGCGGGTGAGACGTAGGGCTGTGCGGGTCATTCAAACAGGACGCGGGTGAGACGTAGGGCTGTGCGGGTCATTTAAACAGGACGCGGGTGAGACGTAGGGCTGTGCGGGTCATTTAAACAGGACGCGGGTGAGACGTAGGGCTGTGCGGGTCATTCAAACAGGACGCGGGTGAGACGTAGGGCTGTGCGGGTCATTTAAACAGGACGCGGGTGAGACGTAGGGCTGTGCGGGTCATTTAAACAGGACGCGGGTGAGACGTAGGGCTGTGCGGGTCATTTAAACAGGACGCGGGTGAGACGTAGGGCTGTGCGGGTCATTCAAACAGGACGCGGGTGAGGCGTCACGTAACTCAGCGGCAGAACGGAGCAGTGACAAGACGCACGAGCAGTGTGTGGAGTTGTTTTTCTGCCGTTAACAAAAACACTGCCGGTGTGATCTGTGTAACATGATGAACTCACACAAACTCATAGAATATTGCACCAAACAAAAGAACGAGCTGCACAAAAGACTAACGGAGGAGAGACGGAGACAAAACCCAGCACAGGACTCACTAGAGACCTTTCAGCGACAAAGAATACCGTTGCTCAGGTACTTAATATGTTCAGTTTACATAAAAATTGACCTAAAATGTGATAAAAATGCCCCTGTAAATAAAATCACATTCATTTGTGGCAGTAAGCTACATTTAATAGATATGCAATGTTGTACTGCAGTCGGCAGAGAAATCATAAGGAGGTACATAATGTTTAATTTAATAAAAATGTTTTTTGAGTCGTTTTTTTAACTCCTCCACTCTTTTGAAAGAGCCGTAAATCCCAGCTCTTCTATATGTGCTTTCTCTGGTTGGCCACTGTTGTTGCTTGTCTTGCTTGGCACAGTAGTCCAATAGTTGTAGTTGCAGGCATGATTATTACACAGCAAATATATTATACATATTATTAGTAACACATATTAAACAAATCTAGAAAGAGGTTGGATTATAGAGTGTAATGTTTTTCAGAGGAATTGAACTCCGAGCGAGCCTGTGACACTTTACTCATGTGCATCGTTACGGTGTTAAACCACGGTCTGAGGAACGGAGGAGGAGTGGGCGACGTGCTCCGAAAACCCTCCAAGAACGTAAGACTTCTAACAACATTTAAATGGTCAGAGTTTAGCATGAAACCAAAAGGACACTAAAAACTACGAATAATAATTTATCTCATCATCTTCATCAAAATCTACAAATGAATCTATCATTAATCATAAAAGCAGTCTCAATTAAATTTAGCATTTGCCTAAGAGCACATTAGAGCATAAACATCCAAAGTGAAAACATGTAATTCAGAGTTCTGCAGCCTCCTGGGTTGAGGCTATTGTGTGACTCTTTTTGTCTTCCGTCCCTTTCACAGGAGCCTCTGTTTCCAGCTCGAGTCGTGTACGACCTGCTCTTTTACTTCATCGTCATCATCATCGTCCTGAACCTGATTTTCGGAGTCATCATCGACACGTTTGCTGACCTCAGGAGCGAGAAGCAGAAGAAGGAGGAGATCCTGAAGACCACCTGCTTCATCTGTGGTGGGTTTACACCGGGACCGTTTCAGAAAAACTGTAGGTGTTTCTCTTCTGTTTCCTCTGTGTCTAAACTGGGCACAGTAGCTCAGTGGTAGAGCAGTTGTCCTATAACTGGAAGGTTGGCAGTTCGATCCCCGATTGCTCCACAGTTTATACTGTCGATGTGGTGAGTGGAAGCTTAATCTAAGTTGCTTTTGATAAAAGCGTCGGCTAAATGCCATCCATCCATCTTCTACCGCTTATCCTTGGCCATGTCGCAGGGGCAGCAGTCTAAGCAGAGACGCTCGGACTTCCCTCTCCCCAAACACTTCCTCCAGCTCTTTCAGGGGGATACTGAGGCGTTCCCAGGACAGCCAGGAGCTCCTCCTCTACTTTGAGCTCCTCCCGAGTGACCAAACTCCTCACCCTATCTCAAAAGGCACGCCCGCCACTCTGCGGAGAGAGCTCATTTTGGCCGCCTGTATCCGGGACCAGTCTCGATAGGTCTCTTTCTTCAGCTTGACGGCATCGCTTCCGTCCACTTTATGGCCACAGCTTCGAGTGGCCGCATCGACAATGGAGGTAGAGAACATGATCCACTTGGACTCAATGTCTCCAACCTCCCTCGGGATCTGGTCGAAGCTCTGCCGGAGGTGGGAGTTAAAGATCTTTCTGACGGGGGCTCTGCCAAACGTTCCCAACAGACCCTCACAGTACGTTTGGGTCTGCCAAGTCTGTCCCGCCTTCTCCCCCACCATCGGATCAACTCACCACCAGGTGGTGATCAGTTGACAGCTCCGCCCCTCTCTTCACCCGAGTGTCCAAGACAGTCGGAGGTCAGATGAAACAACTACAAAGTCGATCATCGACCTCTGGCCTAGGGTGTCCTGGTGCCACGTGCACTGATGGACACCCTTATGCTTGAACATGGTGTTCGTTATGGACAAACTGTGACTAGCACAGAAGTCCGGGGGGCCGTTCCTCCCAGTCACGCCCCTCCAGGTGTCACTGTCGCTGCCCACGTGAGCGTTGAAGTCCCCCAGTAGAACGATGAAGTCCCCGGTTGGAGCACTTTCCAGCACCCCTCCCAGAGACTCCAAGAAGGTACTCTGCACTGCCATTTGTCCCGTAAGCACAAACAACAGTGAGAGACCTGTCCCCGACCCGAAGGCTCAGGGAGGAGACCCTCTCGTTCACCGGGGTGAACTCCAACACATGGGCTGAGCCGGGGGGCAATGAGCAAACCCACACCGGCCCGCCGCCTCTCACCTCAGGAGACTCCAGAGTAGTGTAGAGTCCAGCCTCTCTCGAGGAGGTGGGTTCCAGAGCCCGAGCTGTGTGTGGAGGTGAGCCCGACTATCTCTAGTCACAACCCCCCCTCTGCTAAATGCATAACTGTAAATTTAAATATTAACTAAAGCAGAGACAGCCCAAATATTGTATGTTCCAGTTAAAATCATCAGTTGACTGTGGTGCAGTGGGTAACAGTGCAGTGTAGTTCCATGAAATATAAACGTCTATTAAAGGAGTATATTAAATCAGTTCAATAAACGTACTAAACAAAATAAAGATGCTTACATTTTTTTGAGACCTCATTTGTTCATTGACTGGGTGTGCACCACATAAAGCAGAGGCTCTGGATAAATATGACGACAATATGTCAAGAAACATTGCTAAACACTAGATTGAAATTTGCAATTTCATAGAGCGAGATCAAATATGTCATACTTTTGTTTATAAGTGCATGTATAATTAAACTTAGATTAGTAGGATTCTGAATCTAAGACTTTATTACTTTATTTTTTTCTTTTTAAGTCACTGGTTCTTCTCTGACAGGTAACCTGGAGGCAGGCCTTTTTATGATTATGTCTTTGTCTTAAAATATTTCCGTATTAATATCTTGCCCTCTGGATTCCAGATCTCAGGGTCCAGACTGGAGCAAGTTTAATTTCTAATGTTACAGTAACTCATTTGTCTTATGTGTGTTTGCTCAGGTCTGGAGAGAGATAAGTTCGACAATAAGACTGTGTCGTTCGAGGAGCACATTAAAGTAGAACACAACATCTGGAACTACCTGTACTTCATCGTGCTGGTCCGTGAGAAGAACAAGACGGACTACACCGGGCCCGAGAGCTACGTGGCTCACATGATCAAGGTCCGGGTCATTTTCACAGAACGCCTCATTTCAGTAGAACTTCTTTCATCACTGCTTCTCCTGGTTCTCCTTCAGAACAACAACCTGGACTGGTTCCCGCGGATGCAGGCCATGTCTCTGGTGGTAACCGACGGCGACGGGGAACAGAACGAGATGCGGATGCTGCAGGACAAACTGGCATCGACCACAAAAGTGGTGACGACTCTGACGGCTCAGCTCAACGAACTCAAGGAACAGGTCAGAGTTCACCCGCTTTATCAGGGCTTTCATTATAGACTCATAACTCACCCGGTTTAGACCCGGTTTAGACCTGGTTTAGACCTGGTTTAGACCTGGTTTAGACCCGGTTTAGACCTGGTTTAGACCCGGTTTAGTCCCGGTTTAGACCTGGTTTAGTCCCGGTTTAGTCCCGGTTTAGACCCGGTTTAGACCTGGTTTAGACCCGGTTTAGTCCCGGTTTAGACCTGGTTTAGTCCCGGTTTAGTCCCGGTTTAGACCCGGTTTAGACCTGGTTTAGACCCGGTTTAGTCCCGGTTTAGACCCGGTTTAGACCTGGTTTAGACCCGGTTTAGACCCGGTTTAGACCTGGTTTAGACCCGGTTTAGTCCCGGTTTAGACCCGGTTTAGACCCGGTTTAGACCCGGTTTAGACCCGGTTTAGACCTGGTTTAGACCCGGTTTAGTCCCGGTTTAGACCCGGTTTAGACCCGGTTTAGTCCTGGTTTAGACCCGGTTTAGTCCTGGTTTAGACCCGGTTTAGTCCCGGTTTAGACCCGGTTTAGTCCCGGTTTAGTCCCGGTTTAGACCCGGTTTAGTCCCGGTTTAGACCCGGTTTAGACCCGGTTTAGTCCTGGTTTAGACCCGGTTTAGACCCGGTTTAGTCCCGGTTTAGACCCGGTTTAGACCCGGTTTAGACCCGGTTTAGTCCCGGTTTAGATCCGGTTTAGACCTGGTTTAGACCCGGTTTAGTCCCGGTTTAGACCCGGTTTAGTCCCGGTTTAGACCCGGTTTAGACCCGGTTTAGTCGGTTTAGACCGGTTTAGACCGGTTTAGTCCCGGTTTAGACCGGTTTAGACCCGGTTTAGTCCCGGTTTAGACCCGGTTTAGACCCGGTTTAGACCCGGTTTAGACCCGGTTTAGTCCCGGTTTAGACCCGGTTTAGTCCCGGTTTAGACCCGGTTTAGTCCCGGTTTAGACCCGGTTTAGACCCGGTTTAGACCTGGTTTAGTCCTGGTTTAGACCTCATGAGTGTCTGTTGCAGATGACGGAGCAGAGGAAGAGGAGGCAGAGGATGGGCTTTGTAGACGTTCAGAACGGAGCCACAGCAGCTGGACCTCCCAGCGCTGCCGGAGGGAACCACCAGATCTACAAGACCTGATCCAGAGCCACAAGACCTGATCCAGAGCCACAAGACCTGACCCAGATCTACAAGACCTGACCCAGAGCCACAAGACCTGATCCAGAGCCACAAGACCTGACCCAGAACCACAAGACCTGATCCAGAGCCACAAGACCTGACCCAGATCTACAAGACCTGACCCAGAGCCACAAGACCTGATCCAGAGCCACAAGACCTGACCCAGATCTACAAGACCTGACCCAGATCTACAAGACCTGACCCAGAGCCACAAGACCTGACACAGATCTACAAGACCTGACACAGATCTACAAGACCTGACCCAGAGCCACAAGACCTGATCCAGATCTACAAGACCTGATCCAGAGCCACAAGACCTGATCCAGAACTACAAGACCTGACACAGATCCACAAGACCTGACCCAGATCTACAAGACCTGACCCAGAGCCACAAGACCTGACACAGATCTACAAGACCTGATCCAGATCTACAAGACCTGACACAGATCTACAACACCTGATCCAGATCTACAAGACCTGATCCAGAGCCACAAGACCTGATCCAGAGCCACAAGACCTGACACAGATCTACAAGACCTGACACAGATCTACAAGACCTGACACAGATCTACAAGACCTGATCCAGAGCCACAAGACCTGACACAGATCTACAAGACCTGATCCAGAGCCACAAGACCTGCTCTAGTTCTGGTTTATGATTCACAGATTTACAAAGTGTAATATTATTGTTATTTATGCAACACATTTATTCTCTGTGTGTCACAAATCTAAGAAAAATGCGATTAATTTATAATAAAAAATTTTAATAATCAGAGTCAAACCACATTTAGAAAATTCAAGGAAAATTGTTGAATCCTAAAATATACAAACAGATTAAACTGTATAAATAACTATTATTCTTTTAAAAAGGGCAGCAATAAATAAGAATGCATTTTTATTCATAAAATAACATTTTATTTCAGTTTTTTGTTTGTTTGCTTGTTCTGTTTTTGTTGTTTCACTGAAAACTTACGAAATTTAATTCACTCCATGTTTTAAGCACTTTTTTCACATAATTTATATTTACAGTTTTTTTTCTTTAGGCAAATATAATGTTTTGTGTTTATCAGAAAATATCTTGTAAAGAACTGACACTTGGTTTAATTTAAATGTAATAATTATTGTTTTATTTATGAATTAAACTTCTGTATTTCCGAGAGTATATTTATCCTGTTGCTTTTATAGAAGTGTTTTAGGGAAGGTTTGCTGTTGGTGTTCAATAACTGTAAAAAAGAAAAAAGTTTAAAGCAAAATCATCTGGACCCAGTTTTCCAGGTGAATATTTAGTCTCTAATTCCAAAAGGCTTCATCGATTATCTCAGTGTCAGCCACGGTCTGCTGCCAGTCGAGGCAGAACGGCCTCAAATAAAATCTATTTTCTTCCTTTTTTTCAGTGTAACATTTTTTATCACAGACTACGGGAAACACTTTTTGAGTATGTTTGTCTTTACTGTTTGTGGACGTTCTCAGTCATCCAGGTCATCTTGAAGAAAAGGGAAAAGCAAGGTTGTCTATACCATGTTGAAATTTGGCCATTTAAAAATGTGAACAAAAAGAAAAATAAAATACCAATATGTGGAAAGAAATTGTTGTATGGTTTTATTTTGAGTTTGCTAAATGTCTCCAGAATTGAATCGGTAAGACTACTTTAATAAGTTTGATAAAAAAAAAGCCTTTTGTGTTTTATAACTGTGTGGGGGAAGTGTGTTTTAAGTATGTTTTCGCTTTTATCTGAAGTTTGCTCAGGTGGGTTAGGGTTAGGGTTAGGGTTAGAGGGCAGAGGGTTAGTGCTCCGGCAGCAAGGTCGTGAGTTCACTCGAACATCCTCGGCCAACTCCAGTCTTCCTTTTCACCGTCTGTCTCTAAATGTTAGCCCTGCGACTAACTGGCCATTGTCCAGGGTGACCCCCGCCTCAGGCCTAAAGCTGCTGGGATAGGCTCCAGTCACGTGAACCCTAACGGGACTAAGCAGTAGAAAGTTTGCTGTGAATGATGTAGGTTTATAAGAACACAAATATGGGAAATACAGCTTGAGTATGTTTTTAGCTTTTGATTCAGAATTTTGAAACGCACACTGACAGGTTTTGTTTAATTTATTTCAAGCCTTTATTCACTAAACATTCATTTTGCACAGGTCACATGACTGTACACGTGGTCACTGTTCTAGGTCCTGATTGGTTGATCCCATTGGTCCATGCTTCAGTGCATCTCTTCTCATTGTTCCAAAGTGCTCACAGTTACATTCAACAGCAGTCTATGTCTCAAATACTGACATTAAAATCAGAAAATAATAATCATGTGAAAACATCAAATCAAGTTTCAAAAAGCATTTTCACTAAAGAATCGGTTACATGCTTGATTCTAGTTTTTCAAAATAAGCAAAGGGAGTTCCTGATTTAAAATTAAAGTGAAATTGCATAAGAAAATAATTTTAATTTAGAGAGCACAGGCCAAAAACATATAGTCACTGGTTATGGAGTTATTTCTTTAGAAAAAAAACAGAATAAAGGACCTTTAAAGGGGCACTACGTAACTTTTTAAGCTCAAATAACGTTTTTATTTGCCCAAATATGAGCCGACCATAATTAGATGAGACGACTAAGACATTCTTTGTCAAAAACTGTTATCTCAATGAGCCTGTAGGCTCATTTTATTGTGAAGCGCCCGGGCCGGTTCTCCCGGGAAATCTACCCGGATGTTACGTTGTGCGCGTTCCTGTGTACAGCGCTGAATTCCCGGCAAAGCCGCCATTACAGCCAGCGGGATCAGCAAGAGTTGTACGGAGATGGACTGTACGAGCATCAAAAAACGACCTGCCTCTAGCACTGCTCAGACACCGACAGTGACTCCTCAAAAAAATAAAAAAACCAAACGTGTTTTATCGAGCGAGGCACGTAGAGGAAAACAGGAGTGTGACCGACGTAGGGGAAAAACAAGAGTGAACTTAGGCAGAGCATTTGAGCCATGGAGAGAGCTACGGTCTACTTTGGGAATTAAAACAGACCCTGAGCTTGCTTTTTTATTATTGAAAAGGTAAGACATCATTACAGACAATTTTAAATAATCTATACTGTGGTGTTGTGCTTTCAGTTGTGTAAAGCTAAATAACATTAGCATGCTTGTAAGACGTGGATGCTAAGCAGCTAAAATGAACAACTCCTAATAAGTTACTTTTTTAAATGGATTAAGAACATTGAGACTGTGATAAGTGAATTATAACACAAATTTCATAGTAATATGAGTCTGTCAATTTGCTCTTATTGCTTTTCAATTGACTTTTTCAAAATGTCTTTTATGAAGTTGCTCAGTAGCTGATGATAACTCTTTTTGGGGTTACACTTTGTCAAGTACTTCGTTATCTGTTACTGCTGTTGGCTCGTTTGTTCAGTAACCTTCACGAGTTATAACACGAGGCATCACAACTTTGTAAATTTATTTAGGATTCAATATAGGATGTAAATTTTTTTTCAACGCCCATCCAATGCTAACTCTGTCACATGTGTTGCAATCTTGCCATTGCATCGATAGATCCACTTTATTTATGGCCATCTGTAATAATAATAATATTAATCTTTATTTTTATATAGTGCTTTTCCACCTACTAGTAGTCACTGAAAGTGCTTTACATACATTAAAGTATTTGCCACTGTTACAGAACATGTACTGTTTTGTAGTTGTGGAAATGGTATTTGCAGTTATGTTTTGATAACATTTAGAGAGATTAGCTGTTTTTATATGCCTTTATTTGTATATTAAGTCATTAATTGTCAATTTGTGGTCAAGTAGGTAAAGAATACATTTAGTTATGACACTGTTAAATGTAATGTTTCTGTGAATGTGATGATATTGTACAAGGCAGCGGTTTAATAATGGTTTAATTTTTTACAGCTTTGAGAAAATTACATTGGCAAAGGGTCATGGACCACAAACATCCACACCAAGAAAATACAAAGACTTGACACAGCATCCTGAGTTTATCACTGCATGGAAATCTGACAGGTATATCTTTTTATTTAGTACTACACAAAAATGAAAGTTGTACTAATTTTACTAGTGTGCAGTTACAACAATGTCAATTAGATTTTAATTTTGATAATTATGATCATGAAATTTACTCAAGTTTAAAAAAGGGTGTATTTTTGATGTTACTCAATTATTTACCTTCATCAACAGTGAAGAGTTCCAAATTGAGGGAGTTCAACCACTGGATGAAGACCATGTGTTGGAGGTTTTGGAAACAAGGTAAATATAACAGTCTCTATCTCCCAATTGATTGATCTACCAGTTTATAAAAAAAATTCTCGTCCGAAACAAAGAGAAAGGCTACATGTACATTTACCTGTTGGTCACTGAGCATTAGCATTTCCATAGACCTGATTACTCAACAATATAGATGAGTGGGAATTGGGTCAAAGCAGGGACACCTAACACAAAAGGGTGTGCACAGTGTGAGTTTAGACAATGATTGTGATTGTAAGTGGTTGTGTGTATTTTATCTATGATTTCTTTCCGTTTAGCATGAAATCAATGGAGCTTCGGGATGACTCTGTTTTAGTAGACGAAGAGCAAGCAAACAGTCTTGAAAATAGTGTGTAAGTGACTGAATAGACTCACCATATCTGCATACATATTTAATGTTTGTGTTTCTGCATTATATTGTTTTTTTTATATTTGATATTTATATTACAGGATTGAATTGGAGGGCAAGCTGGCCTCAGACCCATCAGATGCTGACTATGTCCCACCTATCTGTGTGCGGTATGTATGTATGGCCACCTTTCTCCATCTCCCCATCAGCTAACAAGCCTGTTATTGAGAATTATATTATGAATTTTTCAGATATAACTGTATTATATGTTCTAGATGATTAAAATATTCAATTTTTTTTCACTATACAGTGCTGTAGGTACATTGCAAAGTGCAATTGACCGACTACCCATCATTGGGCTTGAGGAGGATGTCCTTGACTTTCTTGACCGAGAAGATTGCTCAAAGCACACACACCCTCAAGACATTGAAGAGCTACAGCAAACGTCTCATAATACCACCTTCCCTGGACCTATAAAAGTGTCTGCTGAAAGTGATCTAATTAACCAGCCTGCCTGCATCGCATACAACCAAAACTTGATCCAACTGGCCACCTTTCTCCATCTCCCCATCAGCAAATGCTTTTACGTTGACATTAGCACGGGTGTGGAATGTGAAGGCCTTCCACCTTTTCAGGTCAAGTTGCTTTCACGGGGAACTGCAAACATTTTGGAGTGGGTGAGTTTTCATTTAATTTGCAAAAAGTACACACGATTAGTAAATGTCAACACAGCAAATAAAATTATACATTTTTTTTCTTTACTCAAAAAGTATTTGTTTTTTTATATCTACATAGTACTGCCCACATGGACATAAGTTGTGGATGTGGAACAGCCAGCCAGTTCTGAAGTATGGGATGCAAGGAGGAGACTTCATGTTATCAATGAACATACTTCTGTCTGGAAACAACTTCTCCAAGATCGCCCTTCTCTTTCGATTTTTGAATATTAGAATGGTGGCATCCTCAACCTTTTTTTCAATACAGGACTCTTACTGTGTTAATGCTGTAAAAGAATTTTGGGAGGAAATGAGGAATGCCATTATTGACCGATTACGCACAAAAGATAGTGTTGTAGCACTTGGTAAGTAAAAAAATGTTCATAGTTTTGTTTAAATTTATGTACAATTAAATAATATAATTTGTAGATAAAATTATTTTTAGTATAGACTAGTGTAGACTCAGTTTATGGAAAAAGCTGATGGGCTTCTTTATCTATGTTCCAGCTGACGGAAGGATGGACTCGCCAGGTAATAAAAATAGCTTTACAACATGTCAGTCTCCCACTGTTATGTTTTAATTGTTTATTATCTCCCACCCCCAAAAGGTCACTCTGCACAGTACTGTACGTACACAGCATTGGAGCAAGACACCATGGACATTATCAGTGTTGTAAATGTGGACAAGAGACAAACTGACAGAAAGAGTGTGGCAATGGAGAAGTTTGCCTTCATAAAGACCTTTGATAGGCTTATGGGGGAGCTCAGCATCAAGGAGATAGTGACTGATGCACATGTGCAGATAGCTGCCCTGATGCGTAAGATTAATCTTTATGATCTTATGATGTCTGTACAATAAATATAGGTAATGTACTTAATTATATGTTTGGTTGTGTTTTCATGCCAGATCCAGAGAAAGGGAGATACAAAGATAAAGGTGTAGTACATTCCCTTGACATCTGGCATGCAGCCAAGAATCTGACTAAGAAACTACACACGGTAAGATTAACAAAAAAACATTTGCTGTTATTTTATTTATTACATTGATCTTTATTGTGGTGATGTCTCTGTCAATGTTATAATATGAACTATGATATGTATGTTTTTTGTCAACAGGCAGGGATGATATCTGGTCAGTCACTAATACTTTCATGGATAAAGGATATAGTCAATCACTTTTGGTATTGTTGCAAGAAAGCAGAAAACCGTGATGAATTCATGGTGTGTATTATTGATCAATAATAGCCTTATAATATAATTATAGATGTCAACAGCAGATTTTTAACTTGGATTGACTCAACACACAAACTAAAGATGTCCTTAGTTGTTCATGCTGTTGTTAGTATGCTTATTGACTAAAATGTAAATTTTAGCAAACTTTTATGTTCATCAAGTAGCATTTCAACAGTGACTCTACATTTAATATATTTTAGGGCATGTGGCGAGGTGTTCTGCACCACGTCAGCGGAGAGCATGAGTGGGCCCTTGGCAGATGCCAGCATGCTCCTCTGGATGTGGTAGACTATGACAAAAAGGTCATTACATCAGGTTCTGCCGCACACGAGGCGCTGTCACAGATTGTCCTAAACAGACGGTGGCTGAAGGATGTGGAGAAGTTTCTTACCTTTAGGTAAGATAAAAAAAATAATAATTTACATACTGATTTTTTTTTTTTGTTTGTCCTAGTCCTTACTCACACATTTAGCATATACTATGTATAAATTATCAAGACATTGTAAAAAAAAAAAAAAAAACTTGGTATTACTACCAATAAACAGTCCTGTTTGTTATACCTGATATGCTCTGAAGTTGGATGTTTTTTCTTTGCTCTTAGGTCTACTTCTGATCTGGAGTCCTTTCAGAACCATATTGTCATGTACGCTGGCAAGCGCTTCTCATTCTCACCTCCAGTGTATGAGGCCAGAACACTTCTCGCTGCATTGGACTATAACCATCACAACCACCGTCCAGTACATATCAATAATAAAGGCCATGTTTCGTAAGTTATTATATATATATATTTTTTTTTTTCTGAAAATTATGCTCATGTTGTTTTTAGCTAATGTTAATTGTATTGTTCCACAGACAAAAAAGGGTCTACAGCAAAAAATCTAAGCGCTATTGTGTTCGCACAGTAAAGGAGGCAAAGGACTACAAATATATCCCCCAGCTGCAGGCTAACATTTTAGGGATACGACTAAAGTCTCATGGGGGACTGCCACGAAGGAGGAGTGTACGCCAAGATGACCCTCGAACCCTTGGTCTTTTACCTGGTGTTGTTCCGCCTCCCTCAGCTGAATTAGCACAGACACAACTCCGCAGAGGACAGGTATGTCAGCCACATGACCACAGTCCTTTTACTCTCTCTTTCATAAGGAATCATAATGTGTAGGTCTCATGCAGCAGAAGTCTAGCCTGTTTTAGTTATCGGATAAACTTCGAATATGTAGGAGCACTAATCTAACATATTGAAAACTGTCTGTATTACAAGCCTTTGTAATGGATAAATTGAATATTACTGTCAAAACAAAATGCATTGTCATTATTTATTTTTTAACTCTCTCTTTGTAGGACATGACTTCAGCAACGTAAAGGGCAGCAATAGAAGAAAATGCTTTATTGCAACATGTCTTTGCCGTTAATTTGTACTGAAAAAAAATTCTCTTTATGTATTTTCTCAAAAATGTAACATGTAAATAAAGAACAATAAATTGTAAAAAAAAATATTTCTTTTGAGTTAGTCACCCAAAGTAATTATGTATATATAATGACACGTGTGTGTGCATATATAATAAAAAACATAACTTTGACAGAAACAAGTTAAACTTTATAGGTAAACAACTGTTAATTCACTCTAAAAGGTGCTTCTTTGAAACCAACATAATTATTAAATGAATCTGGAAATTTATCCCTAATTCGCCAGACACAGCAGCTTGGTATTACAATCCGATTGCCTGTACCTAGACGTCCATGCTGCCAGACAATGAACTGGCGATATGCAGAGTAACGATACTCTCGGTTATCTGCCCCGGGGTCTTGGCTGTCCTGAAGCGCTAGAATGTCATTCCATGTCTGCCGAGCTAAACGCAGGAGGCCTTCGTCCAGACAAAATAGTTCCATGTGGGCCTTCCTGCTGAGACACCCTTCGGGATCCTGTCTGCAGCATTTGTTTTCCAGGTCCGTTGGCATAACCCGGCAGTTCAAACAGGTGCACCACGCTGGCTGACCTCGACTGGGTAAAGTTGTTCCTGGTGTTGCTTGCCGGTAATCCAGCACATCTAGAAAAACACCTGGCAGACGAGTTAAAACAGCCTGGAGAACTTCATTCTTCTCCTCCTGTGACAGTCGTTCTAACTGTTCCTAAAAATGGAACAACAATCATTGTTTACATTAGACTTTTTTTGGTGGGTTGGGGGATTATTTGTAGATAAATGACTAACCTGCATTTCTGTTGTCCTAGCAGCACTCAGCTGTGCGACCCTCAGTCTGTCCTCTTCACTGACAGGCCCAGCTCCTCTTCTTCCTCTCCCTCGGCCTCTTCCTCTGCCTCTCTCTCTGCCTGCACCTCTTGCCCTCCCTCTCGCTCTCCCCCTCCCCCTCCCCCTTCTTGACTCACTGTCGGTGCTCTCTTCTACAGGAGCTTGAAACTCTTCCGAGCTAGAGTCCTAATTTGGAAAAAGAGAAATTGCATTGTTATATTCTTATAGAGCTAAATTTCATGTTAGAGGTATTATGAATGACACTAACAGTAAAATAAACAATGATAAACTGAAAATATACTGTGAGGTTACATTTATGTTGTCTCAAAATATATCAGGACCAATTCATTACAGTGATAGTAATAAACTAGAAACAAGCTAAAAGATTTAACAGTCACACGTTTGTGCAAATACTCTCTGTCAAAATAACAGTAATAGTAACACATGTACAGTATCCTGTCTGATATAAGTTCACTAACTTTAGCCGTTCTCCTGCTGAGACTCTTGTAAACAATGAGCCTCGGTGAAAGCTACGTGAGTTGATGTAGCGTTAGCTGCTCAGCTAACGTTAGTAACTTTTAAAAAAACATTAAATGCAGTAACGTTAGATAATTTATAAAAAGTTACAACAACCGTACTGCGTAAACTATGCTTTATAAAACATGTCGTAAAACATGTCGTCAGTCTGGTGCTTTATTATCTTACATGTCTCAAGAGTTCACATTACTGCTGTGTCAGCTCTTGCCATTAAAATATAGTTTACTCTCAAAGTTTGTCAAACAGTACACTTTTACAGAAATGTAACTTTGCTTACCTCCGTAAACATAATGCTAGTAAATGTCCAAGTCCTGTGAAGCGTCAGACTGAAAGATAATGCGCCGGTCATGCACGTACGAACACGCTCCAGTCTGAACTCGAGAGCGAGCAGGACACTGACTGTAGTTTCACTTAACGGCCACTGATGGCAGTAACTGTTAGGTTTTTATGAAACCTACGTAATGCCCCTTTAAACTTTATAGGTAAACAACTGTTAATTCACTCTAAAAGGTGCTTCTTTGAAACCAACATAATTATTAAATGAATCTGGAAATTTATCCCTAATTCGCCAGACACAGCAGCTTGGTATTACAATCCGATTGCCTGTACCTAGACGTCCATGCTGCCAGACAATGAACTGGCGATATGCAGAGTAACGATACTCTCGGTTATCTGCCCCGGGGTCTTGGCTGTCCTGAAGCGCTAGAATGTCATTCCATGTCTGCCGAGCTAAACGCAGGAGGCCTTCGTCCAGACAAAATAGTTCCATGTGGGCCTTCCTGCTGAGACACCCTTCGGGATCCTGTCTGCAGCATTTGTTTTCCAGGTCCGTTGGCATAACCCGGCAGTTCAAACAGGTGCACCACGCTGGCTGACCTCGACTGGGTAAAGTTGTTCCTGGTGTTGCTTGCCGGTAATCCAGCACATCTAGAAAAACACCTGGCAGACGAGTTAAAACAGCCTGGAGAACTTCATTCTTCTCCTCCTGTGACAGTCGTTCTAACTGTTCCTAAAAATGGAACAACAATCATTGTTTACATTAGACTTTTTTTGGTGGGTTGGGGGATTATTTGTAGATAAATGACTAACCTGCATTTCTGTTGTCCTAGCAGCACTCAGCTGTGCGACCCTCAGTCTGTCCTCTTCACTGACAGGCCCAGCTCCTCTTCTTCCTCTCCTCGGCCTCTTCCTCTGCCTCTCTCTCTGCCTGCACCTCTTGCCCTCCCTCTCGCTCTCCCCCTCCCCCTCCCCCTTCTTGACTCACTGTCGGTGCTCTCTTCTACAGGAGCTTGAAACTCTTCCGAGCTAGAGTCCTAATTTGGAAAAAGAGAAATTGCATTGTTATATTCTTATAGAGCTAAATTTCATGTTAGAGGTATTATGAATGACACTAACAGTAAAATAAACAATGATAAACTGAAAATATACTGTGAGGTTACATTTATGTTGTCTCAAAATATATCAGGACCAATTCATTACAGTGATAGTAATAAACTAGAAACAAGCTAAAAGATTTAACAGTCACACGTTTGTGCAAATACTCTCTGTCAAAATAACAGTAATAGTAACACATGTACAGTATCCTGTCTGATATAAGTTCACTAACTTTAGCCGTTCTCCTGCTGAGACTCTTGTAAACAATGAGCCTCGGTGAAAGCTACGTGAGTTGATGTAGCGTTAGCTGCTCAGCTAACGTTAGTAACTTTTAAAAAAACATTAAATGCAGTAACGTTAGATAATTTATAAAAAGTTACAACAACCGTACTGCGTAAACTATGCTTTATAAAACATGTCGTAAAACATGTCGTCAGTCTGGTGCTTTATTATCTTACATGTCTCAAGAGTTCACATTACTGCTGTGTCAGCTCTTGCCATTAAAATATAGTTTACTCTCAAAGTTTGTCAAACAGTACACTTTTACAGAAATGTAACTTTGCTTACCTCCGTAAACATAATGCTAGTAAATGTCCAAGTCCTGTGAAGCGTCAGACTGAAAGATAATGCGCCGGTCATGCACGTACGAACACGCTCCAGTCTGAACTCGAGAGCGAGCAGGACACTGACTGTAGTTTCACTTAACGGCCACTGATGGCAGTAACTGTTAGGTTTTTATGAAACCTACGTAATGCCCCTTTAAAATGAACATTAAACAAATGGAAAAAAGGCAAAAAATCAAGACCACAGTTAAACACATGAGAAAGGACTGCTCTTTATGACATCACTACGTAACACAGCAAAGATAGCATATTTAGATTAATCTCTTTCCTCCAGGTAAATTTAAGATTTCTAATAACAATGATGTATTTTCCATAACTGTCCATTTAACGATTGAAACTAGACTTCATTTAGAGACATTTCTGTAAAACTATTGTGGTTCCCATCACCTTCAGTACCGTTTCAAACCAGTGCATTTTCACTACATTTACGAAGACGTTCTAGGATTCGTACCTGGATTTAGACAGATTTTTTAAGGATATTTAAAAGTTAATAATCACAAATAATAAAGATATTAGTTATAGACTTTAGCTGAATAAAGAAAAGAAGTGGACAAAAAGTGGTCTCTTTGTGGATTTTAAGCTAAAAGTTCTTCCTGTTTCCAAGGTGCATTGTGGGAAATCAGTTCCAAACGACATTTTAGTAAAGAGCTGTACAAAACATTCAAGACCTACAAACATGGCTGCCTCAGATGTAAAAGTAGCGGATTAGCTAAAGATGACAAGAAAACGCCTCATTGGTCCAAAAGGATGTGCTGTCAACAGTTCGACCAATCAGAGGCCTCAGCCCTTCCAGCCGTCCCAGATCGGATTCCTGCTGAGATCATGAAATAGTAAAGACACAAGAAGAAACAAATAAAACAGTCAAAAGCTCTGTTACTACTTGAGCTACATTTGGTTAAACTAATGTCTCCGAGTTCGAATGCTCTGCTTCAGAATAATGCTATATTCATTGTTCGCATTAGGTCAAAAAACGGACTAATGTTAAACCTTGTTGCTAAACTTATCGAGTACGTTTGTGAATAACAGCGTTACATAATTTAAAAGTGAGCAGAATATACTGTGACTGCAAGCTACAACAGATGAAGCTTTTTCATTTATAAGAACAAAATCTGTCAAACTTTAGCAAAAACAACCAACCAACGTTACACTTGATCCAGCTTTTCAGCGCGACTCGGACGTTAACAGGTTTCAACAGTCCAGTTACGGTCAACTGTTCTCGAGTGTGTTAAAGATTGTGTGTGTTTATTTCATTAAAAGTATGTAAAAGTTCTGCAGCGAAATAAACCACAAAACAAACAAAACTAAACCAAGTAAGACTCACAGAGTTCTGAACGAAGGCTTCCTGACTCTGGGCCACCTCTTCCTCTCCACACTTCTGGGAAAAGCACAGATGTGTGATGAAACAAGCCATGACTATACGTTCTCTTAAGAACTCTACAAGGGAAGTGCTCAAAGGAACTAAAACTCAAATTTCAACATCTTCAGTTTCAGTTCTTCAATTCAGTTTTCTGAGCCTTGGAGACAGCATTAGATATTGAACCTTCTGGTGCATGAAATAAAATAAATCAAATAAATCAAATAAATAAAATAAATAAAATAAATCAAATAAATCAAATAAATCAAATAAATCAAATAAATAAAATAAATAAAATAAATAAAATAAATCAAATAAATCAAATAAATCAAATAAATCAAATAAATCAAATAAATAAAATAAATAATTGTTTTGAAATTTGCTGCAACAATTGGAAGCCTTTTTGTTAAAATGGGTCTGTCCAAAGGTGAGAGTGTTTTTACAGATATTTGGGACATGGACAGGAGTGAAAAGTGGGACTGTTCCTGTTGAATAAGGACACATGGTATATAAGAGCACCAGCTGCACATTGACATCAAGTGCAATGTTGACGCATGGATGTGTAAACTCTTCTGCAGTAAGCCTCTCACACAGACTGAACTACACAACCATGATTG
Source organism: Neodontobutis hainanensis (assembly GCA_024349245.1). Taxonomy (NCBI): domain Eukaryota; kingdom Metazoa; phylum Chordata; class Actinopteri; order Gobiiformes; family Odontobutidae; genus Neodontobutis; species Neodontobutis hainanensis. The sequence goes on along the minus strand of JALDNG010000336.1, from coordinate 324,535 downwards.
TGTGGATCCATGGCCATTGTCCGCTCTGACACAGGACATGCCGATATTTGTAAAAGACAGCGCTGGAGGAGACTGAGAGGTTCACAATGACACCAGGTGTGTTTACATTCATTCATTTACCTGATTTAGTCATGTTTCTGTGAGTGGAGTTAGAATGCTAACTTTAATAGATTTTTTTTGTGAGTTCCGGTAGAAATTTAAAGGTGCAAGTTTACAAAATGTAATGAATTGACCACCTTAATGTGTAGGTACTGTTGAATTTTTATTTTTGAGGAATGTTGAGAAAAGCAGAAAAACTGTTTTCACCTGCCGGGTCTCGCCTTAAGTAAGTAAATATAAAAAAGTGAACATAGAGAGAGGACAAAGCTGTACCTGAACTGGTGTAAACTGCTCTGGTCCCGCCCTCCTGCTGAAGAGAAGCACTGGATTGGTTACTGAGCAAACATTGGTCACTGACATTGGTCAAAACAATAAAACAAAGTAGAAAAGTCAGATTTAATTTTTCAATTTTAAGACTTTTATGGACAATAGAGATCTACAGGAAACAAAAACATGAAAAAAAACTAAACCTGGGACGAGTTTGGGTCTTTGTGATGCAGCGCTACTGAGACACTAAACAAACCAAACAATTCAAAAAGAACAATCTGTTGCTAAAATAAACATCTGAAAAATCGTAGTGCTTCTTATCGAAAAAAAAATATATATGTGTATTTGAGGGAACTGGACTGCTCAATAACGTTGTTAAGGGTTAAACTTAGAGTTATCATTCAGGAGACGTTCTGACTTTAGGACTTTTCCCGTTTGGTCTGAACCAAGTCTTCAGGTGTGAAAACTCCAGGATTGTGGTTCAGCACTAAACTTAGTGCGGAGTCGTTAAAGGCTCAGGTGAGTCGTTAGTGACACTGTTCCATTCAGGTGCCATGTTTGTTGTTCTAGGGTGAGGGTCTTTTGTTTTAGGTTTAAGAACACTGTTGTAAATACTAGTCAACATGAGTCTGAGGCCCCTCCTCTGTTCAAAGAGGGCTTTTCCATTTTCACAAAAATGGCTTCCTTCAGCCCTCTCTCAAACCATCTGGCCTCTCTGGACTAAATTTGAACATAGCTGTCCTCGAAGGACTGTCCTTTGTCTTTGAGGTGGAGGTGGACTCAGACTCAGGTCCAGGATTGTCTCTTCTGTGATACATCCTCTTGTGAAGCTTTAGTTTCTCCAACAGAACTGTCCCTGCACTCTTCACTGAACTGTATAAACTACATGACTCTGTTTGTGGGGGTCTTGTCTTTAGGCTGGACCAGTTTCTGACGCAGAGTGTTCCTAGTTTAAAGTGGACTGGAATGTTGAGTTTGTAGAAAATCCTTTTAAGTTTTTCAGATAAACCAGACACATAAGGGATAACTACACCCTTCCCTTTTGTCCCTGGTTCCTGTCTGTTTGGTGTCTGTGTCCTCTTGGCTTTGTTGAAAGTCCATCTGGAGTATCCACAGTCTCTCAGGGATTTACAGATGTGTTCTTCTTTCCGTTTACCTTCTGAGGTTGTGCTCTGAGCTGAAGGGTCCTGATGACTCCAGCTTGTGCTGCAGAGGCTGGAGTCAAACACAAATATTGATCTGTGTTGGCTTCCTATAAACTTTTATTTGGAGAGTCCTGTCCTCACAAAAAAACACTGCACGGTCTAAGATTAAGTCCAGTTGCCTTTGCTTTAACCTTTTCTTCAAGTTAACCTGGATGCTTGAGAACCTTCACAGACATTTGGACTAACAGCAAATATTCTGTAACGGCCGTGATATGAATGAAAGCTGAAGATGGTGAAAGTCTGATAGTGTTTCCAGTTATAATATTTATATCTTACTGTGTTGTTCCATTCTGGGATTGCACTGTTTGAGTCCTTTACAGCCTCTGAGCTCCATCAGCTGCACGTGGAGCTGGTTCAACACGCTTCTGTCCAGAGTCGACACCGCGTTTATCAACTGAGATAAAGACAGGACATTTATAAAATGTATCAAAGAAAAGACAATGCACATACACAAAATGCTGCAAAAAAATCTAACTACAAATTTGCCAAATTTGTCTCAGAAATGTTACAAAATAAGTCATTAAAATAAAAGCGGTTAAAATTATTTTTTAGAAGGTCAGTAAATTATTTAGCAATTAGAGCCATTAATTCACAATTAATACAATTTTCTAAATAAAATCTTTTATTTAAGAGCTCAAAAGGTCAACATGAACTAAATAAATACATTGTTAAATAATTAATTATGTGTCAATTGATTTAAAAATTAAAAAATATATATAATTATTTCACGGTCATGTGGCCACATTGAATTTATTTTATCTGTCACTCATTAAACTCAGTGGGCGGGGAAATGAAAAACTAAAAATGACTGACCTCCAGCACAACCCAGACACCGACAGAGACTCCTCGCAAACTTAAAAAAAAACTAAATGTATTATTGAGCAAGACCCTAGGAGGAAAACGGGAGAGTGACCGCGTCCCCAGACACTTCCTCCAGCTCTTCCAAGGGACAGCCGAGAGACACAGTCCCTCCAGCGTGTCCTAGGTCTCCTCCCGGTGGGACAAGCCCGGAACACCTGCCCGAGCCACCTCAGCTGCTCCTCTCGATGTGGAGGAGCAGCGGCTCTACTTTGAGCTCCTCACCCTATCTCTAAGGGAGCGCCCCGTCACTCTGCGGAGAAAGCTCATTTCGGCCGCCTGTTCTTGTTCTTTCGGTCAAGACCCAAAGTTCATAACTATAGGTCGATACGTAGTTCTAAGTATTGTAACCTTATCAAAGAACCTAATAAAATTTGAAAAAAAAATTAATTTTAATAAATATATGCTACAGGGAACATGTATATGTATTTTTATAACTAAAACCTGTCCCACAAATAAAGTGACAATTTCATTACACGCCCCAACCCAACCCATGGGCTAAGTGACGACCCACGCACTAATGTACATGCACGTTACCGCATAGTACCTTTAAAGATTAATACCGCCACCTAGTGTCTCGGGGTAAGTACACTAGCTCTCCACCAATCCAATGACGTAGCGTAACCAATCAAGTGTTAGACCCCGCCCACTGAGTTTGATGGGTAAAATTATTTCATGGTGGCACTGCAGCATAACCATAAAATAATTAAATAAATAGTGAAATAATTATACATGTTTTTTATCAATTAATGACACATTTAATTATTTATTTAATGATACATTTATTCATTTTATTTTGGCACTTTTAGTCCTCCATATTTTACGACCATTCCTGTTTCAACAACTTACAGGATTTTTATTATACATTTAGAGTCAACAGTTTATGTCAGTTTCACAATTTCTAATATGTTTATTTGACTTTTACTGAAGCTGGAACTGTCCCTTGTACTTTATTCTGAACGTTATGAAGGGATTTTAACGAATATTCTGTAATAATGTTGGGGCTGTACCTGGTACTTTATTCTGAACGTTATGAAGGGTTTTTAACGAATATTCTGTAATGATGTTGGGGCTGTACCTTGTACTTTATTCTGAACGTTATGAAGGGTTTTTAACGAATATTCTGTAATAATGTTGGAACTGTACCTGGTACTTTATTCTGAACGTTATGAAGGGATTTTAACGAATATTCTGTAATAATGTTGGGGCTGTACCTGGTACTTTATTCTGAACGTTATGAAGGGATTTTAACGAATATTCTGTAATAATGTTGGGGCTGTACCTGGTACTTTATTCTGAACGTTATGAAGGGATTTTAACGAATATTCTGTAATAATGTTGGGGCTGTACCTGGTACTTTATTCTGAACGTTATGAAGGGATTTTAACGAATATTCTGTAATAATGTTGGGGCTGTACCTGGTACTTTATTCTGAACGTTATGAAGGGATTTTAACGAATATTCTGTAATAATGTTGGAACTGTACCTGGTACTTTATTCTGAACGTTATGAAGGGATTTTAACGAATATTCTGTAATAATGTTGGAACTGTACCTGGTACTTTATTCTGAACGTTATGAAGGGATTTTAACGAATATTCTGTAATAATGTTGGAACTGTACCTGGTACTTTATTCTGAACGTTATGAAGGGATTTTAACGAATATTCTGTAATAATGTTGGGGCTGTACCTGGTACTTTATTCTGAACGTTATGAAGGGATTTTAACGAATATTCTGTAATAATGTTGGGGCTGTACCTGGTACTTTATTCTGAACGTTATGAAGGGATTTTAACGAATATTCTGTAATAATGTTGGAACTGTACCTGGTACTTTATTCTGAACGTTATGAAGGGATTTTAACGAATATTCTGTAATAATGTTGGAACTGTACCTTGTACTTTATTCTGAACGTTATGAAGGGATTTTAACGAATATTCTGTAATAATGTTGGAACTGTACCTGGTACTTTATTCTGAACGTTATGAAGGGATTTTAACGAATATTCTGTAATAATGTTGGAACTGTACCTGGTACTTTATTCTGAACGTTATGAAGGGATTTTAACGAATATTCTGTAATAATGTTGGGGCTGTACCTGGTACTTTATTCTGAACGTTATGAAGGGATTTTAGAATATTCTGTAATAATGTTGGGGCTGTACCTGGTACTTTATTCTGAACGTTATGAAGGGATTTTAACGAATATTCTGTAATAATGGTTGGGGCTGTACCTGGTACTTTATTCTGAACGTTATGAAGGGATTTTAACGAATATTCTGTAATAATGTTGGGGCTGTACCTGGTACTTTATTCTGAACGTTATGAAGGGATTTTAACGAATATTCTGTAATAATGTTGGGGCTGTACCTGGTACTTTATTCTGAACGTTATGAAGGGATTTTAACTAATATTCTGTAATAATGTTGGAACTGTACCTGGTACTTTATTCTGAACGTTATGAAGGGATTTTAACGAATATTCTGTAATAATGTTGGAACTGTACCTGGTACTTTATTCTGAACGTTATGAAGGGATTTTAACGAATATTCTGTAATAATGTTGGAACTGTACCTGGTACTTTATTCTGAACGTTATGAAGGGATTTTAACGAATATTCTGTAATAATGTTGGGGCTGTACCTGGTACTTTATTCTGAACGTTATGAAGGGATTTTAACGAATATTCTGTAATAATGTTGGGGCTGTACCTGGTACTTTATTCTGAACGTTATGAAGGGATTTTAACGAATATTCTGTAATAATGTTGGGGCTGTACCTGGTACTTTATTCTGAACGTTATGAAGGGATTTTAACGAATATTCTGTAATAATGTTGGGGCTGTACCTGGTACTTTATTCTGAACGTTATGAAGGGTTTTTAACGAATATTCTGTAATAATGTTGGGGCTGTACCTGGTACTTTATTCTGAATGTTATGAAGGGATTTTAACGAATATTCTGTAATAATGTTGGGGCTGTACCTGGTACTTTATTCTGAATGTTATGAAGGGATTTTAACGAATATTCTGTAATAATGTTGGGGCTGTACCTGGTACTTTATTCTGAACGTTATGAAGGGATTTTAACGAATATTCTGTAATAATGTTGGAACTGTACCTGGTACTTTATTCTGAACGTTATGAAGGGATTTTAACGAATATTCTGTAATAATGTTGGGGCTGTACCTGGTACTTTATTCTGAACGTTATGAAGGGATTTTAACGAATATTCTGTAATAATGTTGGGGCTGTACCTGGTACTTTATTCTGAACGTTATGAAGGGATTTTACGAATATTCTGTAATAATGTTGGGGCTGTACCTGGTACTTTATTCTGAACGTTATGAAGGGATTTTAACGAATATTCTGTAATAATGTTGGGGAACTGTACCTGGTACTTTATTCTGAACGTTATGAAGGGATTTTAACGAATATTCTGTAATAATGTTGGGGCTGTACCTGGTACTTTATTCTGAACGTTATGAAGGGTTTTTAACGAATATTCTGTAATAATGTTGGGGAACTGTACCTGGTACTTTATTCTGAACGTTATGAAGGGTTTTTAACGAATATTCTGTAATAATGTTGGAACTGTACCTGGTACTTTATTCTGAACGTTATGAAGGGATTTTAACGAATATTCTGTAATAATGTTGGAACTGTACCTGGTACTTTATTCTGAACGTTATGAAGGGATTTTAACGAATATTCTGTAATAATGTTGGGGCTGTACCTGGTACTTTATTCTGAACGTTATGAAGGGATTTTAACGAATATTCTGTAATAATGTTGGGGCTGTACCTGGTACTTTATTCTGAACGTTATGAAGGGATTTTAACGAATATTCTGTAATAATGTTGGGGAACTGTACCTGGTACTTTATTCTGAACGTTATGAAGGGTTTTTAACGAATATTCTGTAATAATGTTGGAACTGTACCTGGTACTTTATTCTGAACGTTATGAAGGGATTTTAACGAATATTCTGTAATAATGTTGGAACTGTACCTGGTACTTTATTCTGAACGTTATGAAGGGATTTTAACGAATATTCTGTAATAATGTTGGAACTGTACCTGGTACTTTATTCTGAACGTTATGAAGGGTTTTTAACGAATATTCTGTAATAATGTTGGGGCTGTACCTGGTACTTTATTCTGAACGTTATGGAGGGTTTTTAACGAATATTCTGTAATAATGTTGGGGCTGTACCTGGTACTTTATTCTGAACGTTATGAAGGGTTTTTAACGAATATTCTGTAATAATGTTGGGGCTGTACCTGGTACTTTATTCTGAACGTTATGGAGGATTTTAACGAATATTCTGTAATAATGTTGGGGCTGTACCTGGTACTTTATTCTGAACGTTATGGAGGGTTTTTAACGAATATTCTGTAATAATGTTGGAACTGTACCTGGTACTTTATTCTGAACGTTATGAAGGGATTTTAACGAATATTCTGTAATAATGTTGGGGCTGTACCTGGTACTTTATTCTGAACGTTATGAAGGGATTTTAACGAATATTCTGTAATAATGTTGGAACTGTACCTGGTACTTTATTCTGAACGTTATGGAGGGTTTTTAACGAATATTCTGTAATAATGTTGGAACTGTACCTGGTACTTTATTCTGAACGTTATGAAGGGATTTTAACGAATATTCTGTAATAATGTTGGAACTGTACCTGGTACTTTATTCTGAACGTTATGAAGGGATTTTAACGAATATTCTGTAATAATGTTGGGGCTGTACCTGGTACTTTATTCTGAACGTTATGAAGGGATTTTAACGAATATTCTGTAATAATGTTGGGGCTGTACCTGGTACTTTATTCTGAACGTTATGGAGGGTTTTTAACGAATATTCTGTAATAATGTTGGGGCTGTACCTGGTACTTTATTCTGAACGTTATGAAGGGATTTTAACGAATATTCTGTAATAATGTTGGGGCTGTACCTGGTACTTTATTCTGAACGTTATGGAGGGATTTTAAATATTCTGTAATAATGTTGGGGCTGTACCTGGTACTTTATTCTGAACGTTATGAAGGGTTTTTAACGAATATTCTGTAATAATGTTGGGGCTGTACCTGGTACTTTATTCTGAACGTTATGAAGGGATTTTAATATTCTGTAATAATGTTGGAACTGTACCTGGTACTTTATTCTGAACGTTATGAAGGGATTTTAACGAATATTCTGTAATAATGTTGGGGCTGTACCTGGTACTTTATTCTGAATGTTATGAAGGGATTTTAACGAATATTCTGTAATAATGTTGGGGCTGTACCTGGTACTTTATTCTGAATGTTATGAAGGGATTTTAACGAATATTCTGTAATAATGTTGGGGCTGTACCTGGTACTTTATTCTGAACGTTATGAAGGGATTTTAACGAATATTCTGTAATAATGTTGGGGCTGTACCTGGTACTTTATTCTGAACGTTATGAAGGGATTTTAACGAATATTCTGTAATAATGTTGAACTGTACCTGGTACTTTATTCTGAACGTTATGAAGGGATTTTAACGAATATTCTGTAATAATGTTGGGGCTGTACCTGGTACTTTATTCTGAACGTTATGAAGGGATTTTAACGAATATTCTGTAATAATGTTGGGGCTGTACCTGGTACTTTATTCTGAACGTTATGAAGGGATTTTAACGAATATTCTGTAATAATGTTGGGGCTGTACCTGGTACTTTATTCTGAACGTTATGAAGGGATTTTAACGAATATTCTGTAATAATGTTGGGGCTGTACCTGGTACTTTATTCTGAACGTTATGAAGGGTTTTTAACGAATATTCTGTAATAATGTTGGAACTGTACCTGGTACTTTATTCTGAACGTTATGAAGGGTTTTTAACGAATATTCTGTAATAATGTTGGAACTGTACCTGGTACTTTATTCTGAACGTTATGAAGGGATTTTAACGAATATTCTGTAATAATGTTGGAACTGTACCTGGTACTTTATTCTGAACGTTATGAAGGGATTTTAACGAATATTCTGTAATAATGTTGGAACTGTACCTGGTACTTTATTCTGAACGTTATGAAGGGATTTTAACGAATATTCTGTAATAATGTTGGGGCTGTACCTGGTACTTTATTCTGAACGTTATGAAGGGATTTTAGAATATTCTGTAATAATGTTGGAACTGTACCTGGTACTTTATTCTGAACGTTATGAAGGGTTTTTAACGAATATTCTGTAATAATGTTGGAACTGTACCTGGTACTTTATTCTGAACGTTATGAAGGGTTTTTAACGAATATTCTGTAATAATGTTGGAACTGTACCTGGTACTTTATTCTGAACGTTATGAAGGGATTTTAACGAATATTCTGTAATAATGTTGGAACTGTACCTGGTACTTTATTCTGAACGTTATGAAGGGATTTTAACGAATATTCTGTAATAATGTTGGGGCTGTACCTGGTACTTTATTCTGAACGTTATGGAGGGTTTTTAACGAATATTCTGTAATAATGTTGGGGCTGTACCTGGTACTTTATTCTGAACGTTATGGAAGGGTTTTTAACTAATATTCTGTAATAATGTTGGGGCTGTACCTGGTACTTTATTCTGAACGTTATGGAGGATTTTAACGAATATTCTGTAATAATGTTGGGGCTGTACCTGGTACTTTATTCTGAACGTTATGAAGGGTTTTTAACGAATATTCTGTAATAATGTTGGGGCTGTACCTGGTACTTTATTCTGAACGTTATGAAGGGATTTTAACGAATATTCTGTAATAATGTTGGGGCTGTACCTGGTACTTTATTCTGAACGTTATGAAGGGATTTTAACTAATATTCTGTAATAATGTTGGGGAACTGTACCTGGTACTTTATTCTGAACGTTATGAAGGGTTTTTAACGAATATTCTGTAATAATGTTGGGGCTGTACCTGGTACTTTATTCTGAACGTTATGAAGGGATTTTAACGAATATTCTGTAATAATGTTGGAACTGTACCTGGTACTTTATTCTGAACGTTATGAAGGGATTTTAACGAATATTCTGTAATAATGTTGGGGCTGTACCTGGTACTTTATTCTGAACGTTATGAAGGGTTTTTAACGAATATTCTGTAATAATGTTGGGGCTGTACCTGGTACTTTATTCTGAACGTTATGAAGGGATTTTAACGAATATTCTGTAATAATGTTGGGGCTGTACCTGGTACTTTATTCTGAACGTTATGAAGGGATTTTAACGAATATTCTGTAATAATGTTGGAACTGTACCTGGTACTTTATTCTGAACGTTATGAAGGGATTTTAACGAATATTCTGTAATAATGTTGGGGCTGTACCTGGTACTTTATTCTGAACGTTATGAAGGGATTTTAACGAATATTCTGTAATAATGTTGGGGCTGTACCTGGTACTTTATTCTGAACGTTATGAAGGGTTTTTAACGAATATTCTGTAATAATGTTGGGGCTGTACCTGGTACTTTATTCTGAACGTTATGAAGGGTTTTTAACGAATATTCTGTAATAATGTTGGGGCTGTACCTGGTACTTTATTCTGAACGTTATGAAGGGATTTTAACGAATATTCTGTAATAATGTTGGGGCTGTACCTGGTACTTTATTCTGAACGTTATGAAGGGATTTTAACGAATATTCTGTAATAATGTTGGGGCTGTACCTGGTACTTTATTCTGAACGTTATGAAGGGTTTTTAACGAATATTCTGTAATAATGTTGGGGCTGTACCTGGTACTTTATTCTGAACGTTATGAAGGGATTTTAACGAATATTCTGTAATAATGTTGGGGCTGTACCTGGTACTTTATTCTGAACGTTATGAAGGGATTTTAACGAATATTCTGTAATAATGTTGGGGCTGTACCTGGTACTTTATTCTGAACGTTATGAAGGGTTTTTAACGAATATTCTGTAATAATGTTGGGGCTGTACCTGGTACTTTATTCTGAACGTTATGAAGGGATTTTAACGAATATTCTGTAATAATGTTGGGGCTGTACCTGGTACTTTATTCTGAACGTTATGAAGGGATTTTAACGAATATTCTGTAATAATGTTGGGGCTGTACCTGGTACTTTATTCTGAACGTTATGAAGGGATTTTAACGAATATTCTGTAATAATGTTGGGGCTGTACCTGGTACTTTATTCTGAACGTTATGAAGGGATTTTAACGAATATTCTGTAATAATGTTGGAACTGTACCTGGTACTTTATTCTGAACGTTATGAAGGGTTTTTAACGAATATTCTGTAATAATGTTGGGGCTGTACCTGGTAGGGGTCGGTGCTTAGGTCGAAGAACTCGAGGAAACCTGTGGCAAACTCACAAAACAGGAAGTTGTGGCTGTCGTTGATGGTCCTCAGACACCAGTACGTGTTGTTGTTGGCGCTGGTGCAGGCGCAGAATGGGCCCACTGTGGAAAAGAAAATGCTATTAAGAGTGGTCTAGAAAAAAAAGTGAACACAAAGTTCTGAAATCTTTAAAAATCTAACTAAACCATCAGAAACTTCAAAATTCATGTAAAACTCATTCCGACCTATCTCGGACCCATTTAAATACTGTTTAAACCTGTTCAAATCAAACCAAAAACTTTTATTTAAAGCCGGTCAATAAAATCTAGCTAAAATAATTTTACTAGGATTTAAACAAATTCTAGCAGTATAAGATCAGGTTTTGGCCAATTTCTGAGGTTTTTGCAGTATTAGATCAGGTTTAATCAGGTTTTTGCAGTATTAGATCAGGTTTAATCAGGTTTTTGCAGTATTAGATCAGGTTTAATCAGGTTTTGGCAGTATTAGATCAGGTTTAATCAGGTTTTTGCAGTATTAGATCAGGTTTAATCAGGTTTTGGCAGTATTAGATCAGGTTTAATCAGGTTTTTGCAGTATTAGATCAGGTTTGATCAGGTTTTTGCAGTATTAGATCAGGTTTAATCAGGTTTTTGCAGTATTAGATCAGGTTTAATCAGGTTTTGGCAGTATTAGATCAGGTTTAATCAGGTTTTTGCAGTATTAGATCAGGTTTAATCAGGTTTTTGCAGTATTAGATCAGGTTTAATCAGGTTTTTGCAGTATTAGATCAGGTTTAATCAGGTTTTGGCAGTATTAGATCAGGTTTAATCAGGTTTTTGCAGTATTAGATCAGGTTTGATCAGGTTTTTGCAGTATTAGATCAGGTTTAATCAGGTTTTTGCAGTATTAGATCAGGTTTAATCAGGTTTTGGCAGTATTAGATCAGGTTTGATCAGGTTTTTGCAGTATTAGATCAGGTTTAATCAGGTTTTTGCAGTATTAGATCAGGTTTAATCAGGTTTTTGCAGTATTAGATCAGGTTTAATCAGGTTTTTGCAGTATTAGATCAGGTTTAATCAGGTTTTTGCAGTATTAGATCAGGTTTAATCAGGTTTTTGCAGTATTAGATCAGGTTTAATCAGGTTTTGGCAGTATTAGATCAGGTTTAATCAGGTTTTGGCAGTATTAGATCAGGTTTAATCAGGTTTTTGCAGTATTAGATCAGGTTTGATCAGGTTTTTGCAGTATTAGATCAGGTTTAATCAGGTTTTTGCAGTATTAGATCAGGTTTAATCAGGTTTTTGCAGTATTAGATCAGGTTTAATCAGGTTTTGGCAGTATTAGATCAGGTTTAATCAGGTTTTGGCAGTATTAGATCAGGTTTAATCAGGTTTTGGCAGTATTAGATCAGGTTTAATCAGGTTTTTGCAGTATTAGATCAGGTTTGATCAGGTTTTTGCAGTATTAGATCAGGTTTAATCAGGTTTTTGCAGTATTAGATCAGGTTTGATCAGGTTTTTGCAGTATTAGATCAGGTTTAATCAGGTTTTGGCAGTATTAGATCAGGTTTAATCAGGTTTTGGCAGTATTAGATCAGGTTTAATCAGGTTTTGGCAGTATTAGATCAGGTTTAATCAGGTTTTTGCAGTATTAGATCAGGTTTGATCAGGTTTTTGCAGTATTAGATCAGGTTTAATCAGGTTTTTGCAGTATTAGATCAGGTTTAATCAGGTTTTTGCAGTATTAGATCAGGTTTAATCAGGTTTTTGCAGTATTAGATCAGGTTTAATCAGGTTTTGGCCCATACATGTCCAGAGCGGAGGAGTGGCCCAGTGTTCGTTGTCGTGGGTGAAGCAGGTGAGTCCTGGCATCGAGCAGGTGTCGTTGTTTTTCAGCCGTTTCATAATTTTTCTCATTTTCTTCTTTCGCCTCAGGTCTTTCTCAAGCCACGCCCCTTTTCCTCTGGACACACCCCTTCTGCAGGTAAACAGACATGTTATAATGCGTGTTCATTAACTATTTACAGTGTATTACCAAATAAAAAGGATATAGTCATTTAAATGAGAAGGATTCGGATTGAGACTCCTGTGGGTCAGCAGACCTGACGTGTGTGTGCTAGTTTACCAGGTTCTCACTTTCTGATTTTGGGCCATAAGTAAACTAAGCAACGCAGAGGTGGCACACTAGTACAGAATTCTGCTGGATCTTCTGTAATGCTCCTATAATAAAATGCTTATACTTTACTCTACCATCACACATCAGCTGTGTTTGTGTAAACGCTAATGACCTAAACCCTCCTCAGACCCTGACCTGACCTCTGACCTGATCGGATGAACTCCTCTCTGCTTCAGCTTCTTCTTCAGCTTCTGCTTCGACCTGAAACACAGGAAAGATAGACTGCATGTGTCTCGGAGTTTACATAGGGACAGTTTGGCTAACTACCAAAAGAGTGTCCTCCTGAGGACAACGACTATAGACCTGTTGCATTAACTTCCAATGTCTTCAAGGGCCTGGAACGACTTATGTTAAATGTACTTCGCAAATGTACAAATACAGAAATATGTAGTACTGGTGCCCCTCAGGGATGTGTCAGTTCACCATTTTTGTTTATTCTGTATACAAATGACTGTGTTAGTTCTGAGCCTAATCAATATGTGGTGAAGTTTTCGGATGATACAGCTGTTCTCAGTCTGCTCACAAAGAACTCTGACTCATCCATTCACAAAGATGCTGTGGACAGGTTTGTGGACTGGTGCGATAATCATAAACTACAGATTAACACCTGTAAGACTGTAGAAATGCTCTTTGATCCCAAATCAATTGGTGACCGAAGCCCTGTGACGATACATGGCAATAACATTACTCAACAAAATTCATGCAAGTACCTAGGCATTCACATTGATAGTGACCTGAGCTGGCAGACACAAGTAGCCACTGTGTGCGCCAGAATTCATCAGCGTCTCCACTTTTTACGCAGACTGTGGTTGTTTGGTGTCAGTAAAAACATAATGTTAATTTTCTATAGGGTCTATTTTACGGTATGGTATCACCAGTTGGTTTGGTAATCTGAGTGTCAAACTTAAATCACAGATTCTCAACCTGGTCAGAGTAGGATTATGGGTCACCCCCCCTCAACCCCCAGGAACTGTTCAACAACGCTGTCCTTAGGCAAAAAACATTCTAAATGACAGTTCCCATGTTTTGTGCAGCGAATACTCGCAGATGCCCTCAGGGAGAAGATACAGGGTCTCCTTATGTAAATACAACAGGTTCAAACACTCTTTTGTCCCAGTGTCAATTAAGCTCATTAATGAGCAAATGTAGGGAGGTTTTTATCAGAACTGTAACATGTACCAGCAAATTCGTATCAGTAATTTTAAATATGTATAGCATTTGTAGTGTGTGTTCAAATGTGCATCAGTACTGTATTGTGCATCCCACTCATGCACTAGCACTTTACTGTGCATGGCACTTTAACATGCACTAGCACTTTACTGTGCATGGCACTTTAACATGCACTAGCACTTTACTGTGCATGGCACTTTAACATGCACTAGCACTTTACTGTGCATGGCACTTTAAATGTGTAATTGTACTTCAAGTATTGAAGCTTTGATCCTCTTGCACTTTGGTCCCATCTGGTTGCCAGTTATGTACCCTCTCCTTTGTTGGATGTTTATGTTTTATGTTGTTTATATGTTTTTTTTGTCTGTCTATGCAGCAGTACCCTGTCTCTACACCAAATTCCAAGGGGGACGAATATACGAACTTGAACTTGAAGCTAAATGTATATTATACATTATACTTATTATGTATATATATAATATTAACACTTGTTGTAGTAAAGATTGAGTGTTCACAGAACAGAAGTCTGTAATTATATTTTCACTGAGCTGGTTCTTTCATTTGAAGAGATCTATAAAACTCACAGGTGTGTGATTGACAGGTGCCTGCTGCAGTCACACCTGAGGGGACGGGCGTTCTTTAGATGACCTCTGACCTCCCTCAGGTTCTTAATCTTGGTCTGCAGCGTCTCAATCTGAAACAAAAGCATTTACAACAGTTTAGACCAGTCTTTGGCTGATATTTAAAAACCAAACCAGAGCCACCTGCTTCAGTGACTAACTCAGAGACCTGTCCATATCAAAGGATCTTCTTCAGTGTTACTGCAAATCTATTTTAAATTGTTTAGAGAAACCAAGTCTTTCAGTTTAAAATTTTCTGCAACTCATTCCAAGAATAAGGTGCTGCAAGCTTTCTTTCCCAGTTTACTGCGAGCTTCAGGTCTTGTGAGCACAGGCTGTAGCTGCTTGTGCTTCTTCACTGAGTTCACAGAGCGAAGGGGGATCTCCAAAACTACGGTCTATCATGGTGCATTGCATTTTATTACTAGCTGCTTAACTCATCTATTATATTCAGGGCTCAGTGGGAGAGTGGTCGTTGTATCACACAAAGGTTGGCAGTTCGATTCCCGCTCTCCCCACAGTTCATGCTGTTGACGTGTCAATAGTCTTTCCGGGCCTGGAGATTCATTACCTGGTGGTCCACGGTGAGTTTGTGGTCCTTCCAGGCCTGGAGGTTCTTGTAGAGCCTAGAATCACAGCTTACACTTGAGTTGGACAGAATCACACACCTGGAAATAAACACGGGAAAAGATAAAGAGAAGATGAGTGCATAAAGACATCCTAATGACTTAAAATGAGTAGATGTGTATTGTGAAAAAACCTGAACACACTTATCATGTCCACCGGGAGAAGGTCCTGGGACAGACCCAGACTCTCCAGCTGGGTTTTAGTTGGATTTGAACAGGTTTTAGATGGATTTCAACAGGTTATAGTTGGATTTGAATAGGTTTTAGTTGGATTTAAACAGGCTTTAGTTGGATTTGAATAGGTTTTAGTTGGATTTGAATAGTTTTTAGTTGGATTTAAACAGGCTCTAGTTGGATTTGAATAGGTTTTAGTTGGATTTCAACAGGTTATAGTTGGATTTGAATAGGTTTTAGTTGGATTTAAACAGGCTTTAGTTGGATTTGAATAGTTTTTAGTTGGATTTAAACAGGCTCTAGTTGGATTTGAATAGGTTTTAGTTGGATTTGAATAGTTTTTAGTTGGATTTGAATAGGTTTTAGTTGGATTTGAATAGGTTTTAGTTGGATTTCAACAGATTATAGTTGGATTTGAATAGGTTTTAGTTGGATTTAAACAGGCTTTAGTTGGATTTGAATAGGTTTTAGTTGGATTTGAATAGTTTTTAGTTGGATTTGAACAGGTTTTAGTTGGATTTGAATAGGTTTTAGTTGGATTTGAACAGGTTGTATTTGGATTTACACAGGTCTTAGTTGGATTTGAACAGGTTCTGACCTCTGAGTGACTTTAATGGCGTTGTCTGGAGCTGGTCCTGTTCCGCTCAGCTCCTCCTCTGACTCCTGCCACGCCCCCTCCCCCATTGCTGCCCAGCTTTGGTTACCGTGGAGACCGTCTCCAGGCAGACCATCCCCAGGGAGATCGTCGCCAGGGAGGCTATTGCTGAGGGAGCGGCTGAACCGGTTCCTGGAGAAAGTCTTGAAGGATTTGAACTCTGTCAAAAACAAGCAACACTAACTTTAGTCGACACCAACGTTTGAACGGGGTTTAGAAGGATTTGAACAGGTTTTAGTGGGATTTGACTCACTCTTTTTAAAGAAGGCTTTGCTGAAGGACTTCTTCACGACAGATTTCCCAAAGCTCAGAGGTCGGAGGTTACAGTTGCAGTCCCCATCGTCGTCGTGGTAACGCTGGGGCTTAAAGCGGATTGGACGTTTCTTAGAGAAGATGTCTTTAGCTCCGCCTCCTTCAGTTTTACATTTAAAGAGACGCAGTTTCCCGCTGGAGTCCTCCACACACTGCCATTTCTGCAGAAACCAGACTCAAACCAGTTTAAACCAGTTCAAACAGGTCTGAACTACACCACCTCCACAACCAAATCATAAAACACAGAATATAGGATTATATATGGTCTTTTCTTCAGCAGCACTGTTCGCTCACGTGGCTCACCTGTCCACTCACCTGGCTCACCTCTCTGCTCACGGGGCTCACCTGTCCCCTCACCTGGCTTACCTCTCTGCTCACGGGTCTCACCTGTCCCCTCACCTGGCTCACCTCTCTGCTCACGGGGCTCACCTGTCCCCTCACCTGGCTTACCTCTCTGCTCACGGGGCTCACCTGTCCCCTCACCTGGCTCACCTCTCTGCTCACGGGTCTCACCTGTCCCCTCACCTGGCTCACCTCTCTGCTCACGGGTCTCACCTGTCCCCTCACCTGGCTCACCTCTCTGCTCACCTGTCTGCTCGCGGTGGGTTCACCTGTCTGCTCACATGTCCGCTCACAGTGCTCACCTGTCCGCTCACCTGTTCGCTCACGGGGCTCACCTGGCTCACCTGTCCGCTCACCTGGCTCACCTGTCTCATCTGTCTCCGCTCACCTGTCAGCTCACCTGGCTCACCTTTCCGCTCACGGGACTCACCTGTCCGCTCGCCTGGCTCACCTGTCCGCTCAAGGGGCTCACCTGTCTCCGCTCACCTGTCCGCTCACCAGTCCGCTCACGGGCTCACCTGGCTCACCTGTCCGCTCAAGGGGCTCACCTGTCTCCGCTCACCTGTCCGCTCACCAGTCCGCTCACGGGGCTCACCTGGCTCACCTGTCCGCTCACCTGGCTCAGCTTTCAGCTCACCCGGCTCACCTGTCCGCTCACCTGGCTCACCTGTCCGCTCAAGGGGCTCACCTGTCTCCGCTCACCTGTCCGCTCACCTGGCTCACCTGTCCGCTCACCTGGCTCACCTGTCCGCTCAAGGGGCTCACCTGTCCGTTCACGGGGCTCACCTGTCTGCTCACCTGGCTCTCATGTCCGCTCACGGGGCTCACCTGTCCGCTCACCTGGCTCACCTGTCTGTTCACGGGGCTCACCTGTCCGCTCACCTGGCTCACCTGTCCGCTCACCTGGCTCACCTGTCTGCTCACCTGGCTCTCATGTCCGCTCACGGGGCTCACCTGTCCGCTCACCTGGCTCACCTGTCCGCTCACCTGGCTCACCTGTCCGCTCAACTGGCTCACCTGTCTGTTCACGGGGCTCACCTGTCCGCTCACCTGGCTCACCTGTCCGTTTACGGGGCTCACCTGTCCAGTCCTGGAGCAGGGCAGGTGCAGATCCTGTCGCTCACAAAGTTCTCTCATTCGCTGCTGTTTGGGCAAAGAGTTCTCTTCAGGCTTTTCCTGTTTGTCTCCAGATAAACCGGGCAGCAACTTCCTGTAACACACCACAGGGTCTGACCAGGGCCAGTCCGGGTCTAGTCCTAGTCTAGTTCTGGTCCAGGTCTTACCCTCTCTCCACTAAGAAGGAGTCTCTCCAGATCAGGGGTTTCTTGTTGATTTGAAACCTTGGACAGAGTCAAATATTAATCAATTAAAAAACAAAACTCTCATGTTCTTCTATCAGAGTTTTATTCTTTTAGTATTAGTTCTTTGTAGCCCGTTTTATTCTTTTTTGGTATCACTATTTGTGGTGATAATGTGTTTGTAATTAAGTCCTGGGTCATATGTCAAATAGATTTTCACTCTTCCCAGGTGAGTGTTACCTGTTCCCAGGTGACTCCGGCTCCATCAATCCCAGGACAGACTGCCCGTCCATGTCTGGTGGAGAGTCCAGTCCAGCCATGTCCAAGATCGTTGGAGCCAGGTCTATGTTGAGCACAATCTCTTTGTTACTATGGAGACAGAGATGCTGTTACCATGGAGACAGAGGCAGGGTTACTATGGAGACAGAGATGTACTGATATAAATGACCCTCTGTCCAACCTTCATTCAATACCAAAGCTCTGACAAACTCAGCTGCAGTCGAACCGTAAACATCAGAAATATCTTCAGACTCAAACCCAAAACTCCGAAGAATAATGTTCTGATCTAACATTATTTTAACCATGTATCCTCTCAGTCCATTAATCTGCAGCCACACATGAACTCTGACCCCACCAAGAGTCTAAACCGGGTCTGAGCCAGGTCTAAACCCTTTGGCGTTACCTTTGTCCCTGCTGAACGTTGGGGCCTCTGATGAAGAAGGGGACTCTGATGTCGAACTCATACGGCATCGATTTCCCTAAAAACACAGACCAACATTATTAAAACTGAGGACATTTGCCCACTTGTGTTGAAGTTCACCCCGGTGAACGAGAGGGTCGCTTCCCTGTGTCGACGTGGCCACTCGGAGCTGTGGCTGAAAAGTCTACGGCCTGTCGTGACGGCAATCCCCAAACCCCGGTGGTCGGCGCCTCAGGAGGGGGAAGCAGTGCCCTGCCAACACTGTTTACAGTGGAGGGGGGAATCTGCTGACTTCAACTGAGGATATTGTTGGGCGGTGGCAGGAGCTTGGTTCACATTGAAGCAGTAAGTCAGACCTTTTCCCGGTGCCTTTTGTCACCGGTGCTGTTCATTATCTTTATGGACAGGATTTCTAGGCGCTGCCAGGGGCCGGAGGGGAGTTTGGTTTGGGGAGGATCCCATCTCTGCTTTTTGCAGATGATATTGTCCTGTTGGTTCCATCAAACCAGGACCTTCAGTGTGCACTGGGACGGTTTACAAAAGGGTGGCTTACCCACTTCAGGTTGGTGGAGAGCTCCTGCCTCAAGTGGAGGAGTATCTTGGGGTTTCACGAGTGAGGAAAAGAGGGACTGTGAGATCGACAGACGGATTGGTGCAGCTTCTGCAGTGATGCGGTCGATGTACCGGTCTGTCGTGGTGAAGAAGGTCAATCTACGTTCCTACTCTCACCTATGGTCATGAGCTTTGGGTCATGACCGAAAGAACAAGATCCCGGATACAAGTGGCCGAAATGAGCTTTCTCCGCAGAGTGGCGGGGCGCTCCCTTAGAGATAGGGTGAGGAGCTCGGTCACTCAGGAGGAGCTCAAAGTAGAGCCGCTGCTCCTCCACATCGAGAGGAGCAGCTGAGGTGGCTCGGGCATCTGTTTGTGCTGGGGCATGTCTCACCGGGAGAAGGTTCTGGGGAAGACCTAGGACACGCTGGAGGGACTATGTCTCTCGGCTGGCCTGGGAACGCCTCGGTATCCCCCCGGAAGAGCTGGAGGAAGTGTCTGGGGAGAGGGAAGTCTGGGCGTCTCTGCTTAGACTGCTGCCCCTGCGACACCGGCCCCGGATAAGCGGGAGAAGATGGATGGATGGATAAATAGACTATGAGTGAAAGAAAGGTTTTTGTGTGATCATTTATATTCTCTGAAAAATAGCCAAAAAACTCCCAGATTCTGCCAGTGTATGGAGGAATCTATGAACACAACTGTACATCTTTTGTAAAGCAAAAAATAAGTGAGTACATTTTTAAGTAAATTTTATTTATATAGAACCTTTCACAGATATCACAATATCATTTTTTTAAATAAAAGAACAATAAAACTATGATAAATTAAAATTAAAACCACAAAATAGTAAAAACATAAAAGCCCAATCAACTCAAAAGCTTGTTTAAATAAAAGTGTTTTCAGCTGCTTTTTAAAAGAACCAACATATTCAAAAAATCCAAAATGTCAGAGAGAACTTTATATTTTCTATGGTTAATTCTTTAATGAAATGTTTACTGTTTTGGCTAATGTTTGTTCAGTCTTTTGACCTAAAGTTTGAGTCAAAATATTAAAGCGCCACTACTTATATTCTATTTCTGTCACTGTCTCAGATTCCACTCTCACCCAAAAGCAGCCTAGGGTGCTCTTCTGCTGGTCTTTCATTTAAAAAAAAACTGGACCCATTTTTCCTCCACAAGTATTCATTACAGAGTTAGCATAGCGTTAGCTTAGCTGCATCTTTAGCGTCAGGTTGGAAATAATCTCTTCACATTAAACATTTATTAAATTGACAGTATTTAGCTGTGTTTTACGTTGCCTCCCTTTTTTCTGTTGATGTTTTTCTTTTTTGAGCTGTTAAAATCTATCTGTTAAAAGACAAATTCAGCTGAAAATATACTTCATTGGCAGCTGTTTTCCTGGAACATCACATAACGAGCTGTTGGTGACCAATGGGAGGGCTCCTTTTGCTCGCATGAGATTGGCCAACTTTTTTGGTTCCTGAGTAACTTATAAAATATCCTATAATTAACAGTAGATGGCATCATAAATACTGTTTTGTTTTTTTTGTTTTTGTTTTTTTACTAATAATTGCTTTTACAATAAACAATTTGGGGTTTAAACCATCTTTTTCCAACAAAAAAAATTGTTGACTGCTACAATCCTTGAATAAAGGCTTCTTGATGATCAATACAGCATAAGTCTGAGCAGAGCAAACTCAAAAACAGTCCTGCTAAAAGTAATAATGCAGCTGTGGCTCAATTAAACTCTGCTTTAGTCACTTTCTCAAAGCTTTGACTGAAATTTCTGTCAACTTTTAATGGAGTTATTTCATACAAATCTTTCTCTTCAGGTTTATTTTTATCTCTGGATTAACCTCTTCACTAAGAACATAATCTGCTCAGGATTTTTCCATTAAACCAAATAGAAAATGGTTTTCATTAAAATAAAGAACTGAGGCAGTGGACTGCGACCTGTCTGAAATAACTCTTTGCAGTGAGTTTAAGAGGAGATAATATTTGTTTAAACAAAGAAAAACTGAATATAATTAAATGGAAAGAACAGAGAACAGGTTTATAAGACACTGGATGTGTTTTTACCTTTGACCAGTCCGAACTGTCCGATGTGGTAGCCGTGGTCCGAGGTGTAGATGATGTAGGTGTTGTCCAGTTCTCCAGTCTCCACCAGCATCTCGTACAACTACAAACACAGAGTTATACCGACAGAGTCAGGTTATATAAAACAGAGATATAGCAACCAACGTTCTTAAAATATAATGTTACACAACATAAACAAATATTTAGGGTTTAAGCAGTTCACGCCAAAGTACATTTGTGCTTTGGGACGGATAGCAGAGTAAAGGATATGTTGTAGTTCCTTTTTTTGATTTTTGCGCTCTACTCTAAAACTGTTGGTTGATGTTAATTTAGCTTCAGCTGAAAATAGCGTCAGTGGAGAGTTGGACTAACAGCCTCTGGACTAATCAGTTGATGTAATTACAATGGATTAAACTCATCAGTCATAACATGTAACAAACATAATGGAACTATGGGTACATACATACTGTAGCCAGGGATGGGATATGTATGTAGTTACATGTTATTACAGGTTAGTAAACAGTTTATTACAGTGTACCTAATAAGGCAGACACAATGTGTTAAGGGAGAAAACAAACCAGACAGTAGGGAACCGTACTGAATGTAGTCTACCCATTGATGCTCAGTCGCATCATTTAAAATCAGTACGACATGTTCAGACGTGTTGCAGAAAATAACTTTGAGCGTCATGTGACTCTCAACTGATCTGTGTCCTGCAACAGTACTTCATCAAAGTAAGCATTTTAAATAGAACAGCCTAAGGAAAGTACATTCTGATAATAACAGTATTCAATTAGATGTAGAAGCCCTGTGATTAACTGGCCATTGTCCAGGGTGTACCCCCTCAGGCCCAAAGCTGCTGGGATAGGCTCCAGTCACCCGCGACCCCTAACGGGACTAAACGGAAATGAAAATAGAATGAATGAATAATAATAATAATAATAGAAAATAAATGAATTAGATGTAGATAGAAAAGAAAGATTTCTGGTTAAAGGTTACTTGACCACACTGAGTAAAGATCTGTTCGGTGAGAGTTTTGTAAAGGAAAGGTTAGTTAAGCCCAAAACGTAAAGAGTTATCGCCCAACTTTTTGTGACTCGGCAGTGTTTAACTAACATGATCCATTTTCAATGGCGCGGTTAATTAGAAGTCAAGCGATGCATTTTAGACCCCAAAGACAGGATATCCAAGAAAAGGAAGCTTGATGTTGAAGGAAGACAATTTAATGACCGATGTTTATGATTAGAGGAGATAATATGTCTTCTTTACTATGAGACACAGCTTCAAAAAAAATTATGAAGGCGCATTTGTGAAGAAATGTATGTTATGTGTGTGAACTGGTGAGCCCTGACCAGAGGCGTGCATTTAACGTTAGCTTGCCAAGAATCACTATTTCAGACTGACTTAGGAAGCGTTCAGTAAATATTACAAGTGACAGTTGGCTGACGAGGCCCAACATTTTATTGGTTCTTCATTAGCTGTGGATGAAAGCACAGACATCCTGGATCCTGCGCAACTCAACATTTTTTTAAGATGCGTAAAAGCAGATTTGATTGTCAGAACAGGGCTGAATTTGGAGGCAATGCATGGCACAACAACAGGGAGAGATGTTTTTAATGAAGCCACAACGTCTGTAAGTAAAATGAATTTACCCTGGGAAAAGTTGGTTGGGCTTACTACAGATCGGCACTGGATTAGTAGGGCTGTTAAAGTAAAATATGCAAAAAATTACCTCCAAAACGTCTGTTATACCTTATCATTGGATTATACACCAAGCAGCTCTGTGTGGCAAGATATTGGAGCTGGATAATATTATGAACACTGTCAAGAAAAACGTGAACTTCATTCGATCATGGGGATGAAATCCTCGCTTTAATCAGGGCTTCGCTGATTAAAAAAAATAGCACTTAACTTTTGCCATCTTTAACAATCCTTTCATTGTTGACACAGCCCCACCTCATCTTCAAATAGAGTTAATAGGACTTCAAAGCAGTAGCAGCCTGCGAGCAAGGTTCCAGGATGCTGCAATTCAGGGCTTTTACAAACTGCCCCCCATTTGATGCCACAGCTCTGACTTCAAGCTGCTTGTGTTTAACCATGTTTAGAAGTACCTACCTGTGTGAACAGATGTTTTTTTCAGTGATGAACTTGAACAAAAACAAAGAGATCACGCATCACCAAAGACAATCTTCACGCTGTTTCAAGAGTTGCTACAGAGCAAGGCCCAATACCCACACTTACGTGCGAGGGGTGTGCATAGAGTGTCCCAATCCTTCAGTTGTTCAACGCCCCGCCCCTTTTGTGCCCATGATGCACACTCTCGGTAAGTGTGCAAGGAAGCGGACTTCGCTCAAGGATATTACCCACAATTCCTTTGTTTTGTGCCCTTTCAACCAAAAAGGCGGAGAACTAGCCAGATTTAGTGCAGCAAAATGAACAAAGTGTAAAGTGTTCCTAAGTACTAAATATGTATCTATTTATATTAGGTTAAATGTCTAATTTCTTTCATATTTTGCTTATGTTGTTATGCATTTAAAATGTGATGGGGCATTTTATTAATGGATTATCAGTTATCATAAAACAACCCGCCACATTTTAACCAATTCTGACACACTTAAAAAATAGACATTGAAAAAACATACTTTTTAACAGGGTCTGACAAAATTCATGGTTAGCAACTGATATAGAAGTTGTCTTTGGTTTCTCAGATTTTTCTTTTAGAAATGATTTAATGCTGAAGATTAACGTAAAGATCAATTAGAGCTGACATTTTGCTGTTGCAAATATTACGTACAGACGCATGTAAAGACTTAAACATCGCCTTCCCAATTCTACACACTTACATCAAAGAGCACTTCCACCAAGTACACCCTTCGGAGTAAACCACAGGGCATAGTGGGGGTATAGGGACAGTCCAGTCCAATATAGTATAGTATAGTACAGTATAGTATAGTACAGTCCAATATAGTACAGTACAGTCCAATATAGTATAGTATAGTACAGTATAGTATAGTACAGTCCAATATAGTACAGTACAGTCCAATATAGTATAGTACAGTACAGTACATATAGTATACTATAGTATAGTATAATATACTATAGTATACTATACTATAGTATATTATACTATACTATAGTATAGTAAAGCCCAGTCCAGTCCAATATAGTATAGTACAGTATAGTACAGTCTAATATAGTTTACTATAGTAAAATACAGTCCAGTCCAATATAGTATAGTATAGTACAGTACAGTCCAATAGAGTATAGTACAGTACACTCCAGTCTAATATAGTATAGTTTAGTACAGTACAGTACAGTTCAATATAGTACAGTATAGTACAGTACAGTCCAATATAGTATAGTATAGTATAGTACAATATAGTATAGTACAGTCCAATATAGTATAGTATAGTACAGTATAGTATAGTACAGTCCAATATAGTACAGTACAGTCCAATAGAGTATAGTACAGTATAGTACAGTACAGTTCAATATAGTATAGTATAGTACAGTACAGTATAGTACAGTACAGTCCAATAGAGTATAGTACAGTACAGTCCAGTCTAATATAGTATAGTTTAGTACAGTACAGTACAGTACAGTTCAATATAGTACAGTATAGTACAGTACAGTCCAATATAGTATAGTATAGTATAGTACAGTACAGTATAGTACAGTACAGTCCAATATAGTATAGTATAGTACAGTACAGTACAGTATAGTACAGTTCAATATAGTACAGTATAGTACAGTACAGTACAGAGGCAGTAGCTCTGTGGGTAGAACAGCTGTCTTTCGACCGGTGGGTGGGCAGTTCGATCCCCGCTCGAAACATTCCAAAACATACATTGTTCTGTAACACTGATAAATCGCTTAAGTAGGTTGTACTTCCTGGTGTTAGTTAGAACCCGAGCAGCAGCGTTCTGAATAATCTGAAGCTGTCTTAACCCTCGTTTTGAGAGACCAGTGAGCAGCCGTTACAGTAATCTAACCTGCTGGAGATAAAAGCATGAATAAGTTTCTCTAAGTCTGGTTTAGACCTTATCCCTTTGACTCTGGAAATGTTTTTAAGGTGATAAAATGATAATGATGTAATTGACCTAATGTGACTCTGGAAATTCAAGTCTGAGTCCATGATGAGCCCTAGATTTAACCTGGTTTTAGATTTTAGAGAAAGAGACTCGAGGTGATGCTGACACTTTCTCTTTGTTTCTGTTCCAAAGATGATTAGTTCAGTCTTGTTTCTGTTCCAAAGATGATTAGTTCAGTCTTGTTTCTGTTCCAAAGATGATTAGTTCAGTCTTGTTTCTGTTCCAAAGATGATTAGTTCAGTCTTGTTTCTGTTCCAAAGATGATTAGTTCAGTCTTGTTTCTGTTCAGTTGGAGACAGTGACACAGTGAATGGATCGGTCCATTTTCAGCTGCTGTGAGTGAAATATAAATCTGAGTGTCATAATTCTGGTAGGATACTCCACAGCTGTGTATTAACTGACCTAAAGGAAGCATGTAGAGATTGAATAATAGAGGTCCCAAGATAGACCCCTGTGGAACCCCACATGTCAGGGCCATTTGGTCTGATACACAGTTACCGACCGAAACAAAGTACTTCCTGTCTTCAAGATAGGACTGAAACCATTTAAGAGCAGTTCCAGAGATACTATCCATTCCTCTAATCTTTGTGACAGGATTTCATGTCCACTGTATCAAACACTCAAGTCCAACAGAACTAAGACAGAGGCCTGCGTCAGTGTCAGACGGAGGTCATTTGTGACTTTGATAAGTCTCAGTCTGTGATGGGCCTGAATCCTGATTGAAAAGGATCAAAGCAGTTGTTAAGTAATAGAAAGTCATTAAGTTGCTGATAAACAACTTTTTCAATGACTTTCCCTAAAAATGTCAGGTTTGATATGGGCCAATAGTTGTTGAGCTCTGTAGCATCAAGACTGCTCTTCTTTAGGAGAGGCTTGTATAAAGGCGTGTGTAAAATGTGTTTAACACTAGTGTCTCCTGATGCTGCAGTGTTGTTGTATGCCCTTTGGACTGTAGCATGTTTAATGCCTTGAACCTTGTCGTTAAAAAACAATGCAAACTCATTGCATTTAGTGGAAACTAATCCTGGAGGAAATGGAGCTGGAGGGTTTGTTAATCTGTTCACTGGAGCAAACAGGACAAGAGCTGTTACTGCTGTTGTTGATGAGCTCTGAGAAGAATATTTCTCTTGTTTTTAACAAAGTTTGATTGAAAACATGCAGATTTTTTTTGTATACCTCATAATGAATTAAGAGTTTCAATTTACGCCATTTTCTTTTGGCTTTTGGGTATTCCCTTTTCTGTGCCCTGACAGAAGGAGCATTGCTCCATGAAGCCTTCTGCCGCTTCATCACTTTAACCTTAACAGGAGCAATGGTCCATAACATTTAAAACACCTGAAGTATAACAATTCAACAAATCATCAACTTGACCTGATGAGGCCTTTTCAAACCTGACTGCCTCCATAAACTGTCCTGGTGTTATCATTAATGTGTCTCTTCTGAACAGCTGTAGGTCCAGCAGCAGCTTTTGGAATCATGGACAGATGGAAGAAGACACAAGAATGATCAGAGCAACATCAATCACAGTGACATCTGAAATATGGACACCCTTTGTAATGACCAGGTCCAGAGTGTGACCTCTGTTATGGGTCGGCTCATTAACATGCTGACAAAGACCAAAAGGTTCAAGAACATTCCTGTCAGAAACATTATCCACATGCACATTAAAATCACCTGAGATGAATATTTGTTCATATTCTGTGCAGAAAACCGAAAGCATTTCAGTAACTCTTCAATAAACTCATGAGATTGTTGGTGGTTTGTAAAGAACAACATATAAAATAGATGGAGAAGACCTCAACTCCATTTGAATGACACATACTCAAATGATGAAAACTCTGGATAAGAATATTATCCCTAAGAATATTACATACACCACCACCCTTTTTGTTTTCCCGCATTTTGGATAAAAATGTGAAATTCGATGGGGTGGATTCAAAAAGGACCGCATTTCCAGTCTTGCTGTCTCATCAATCCCATTGGTGAATCCGGGGATGGGACAGAGATGGCGAGGTCCACAGAAGGTGTTGATGTTACTGGGGGGGTCCAGGGTCCTATTGGGGGGGTCCATTTCAGTGGTGGAGGTGTTGATGGTGGTCCAGTCAGAGGAGGATCTTTGGCTGGAGTACTTTCTTCATCCAGTGGCTGATGACCCTTTCTTTGTTCAGGAGGGTGCCCAGAACCATATATGTGTCTCAGGGAGTGAAGGAGATTATCTGTTAGCCTCCTGACCCCTCCTCTGTTCAGGTGTGGGCCCTTTCCTTTAAACAGGTTTACACGTTGCCAAAACAAGTTGATGTTATCAAAGTGTACTCCTCTTGTCTCGCAGGCCTTGGACAGACATGTATTTAATGCAAGCAGCGACTGAATTTATTGATCCTTCTGTCGATGTTTGGGATTGGTCCACTGATGAAGGATTGCACTTCCAGGTTTTCAAGTTTATCTAAAAGCCTGGAGAAATACTTTTTTTTTAACTTCTGATTCTGGAAGTGAGCTTTGCGGCTCTCTGCAGGAGACAAGTACGTGATCAAGACTTTCAACAAGCAAGCTTCTGATTGGCTTACTGGTTACCATGCAAACGGGCACTCAAATCAGCCCCTATGCCCAAATGAGGGATTTCGCTCCATAAAATCAACATGGCAACCTTCATAATGGCTAAAAATGGCGCCTGAAAGAGCTTCAAACTGGAGATTTGTAACGTTATGGGTGACGTCACACTTCTTATGTCCAGACCCATTTTCAGTCACTGAGTCTGCCTCATGACGATTTACAATAGGTTTTTCAATGTTATTAAATTATTATATTTTGAATACTATAGGTTCTTTAGCTTTAATGTTGATTAAGGAGCAACACGAACAGGTTTAAAGCAGCAGTCTGTGATTCTCTGCTTTGACTTTACTGAGAGACAGGAGTTTATGTCACACTGGAAAAGGAGAAAAGGGAGTTTTGAAATTGTGAATGCAGCTTCTCATAAGTGTGCCGCTCTTTGACCTGCCCCTCTGAGTGCATCAGCCATGAGGACGAAAGAAGCAGAGACTGTGCAGCGCATTTTATCCCAGCAACAGAGACATTTAAATGTATTGATGTAAAAGTAAAAATGTTCGTGGGCGCTCTGCAAAACAGTCCGCCACTTAATAATGTCCATGTGGAAACTTGCATGTGAATGGTTCCTTGTGAAGGACCAGCATAAATGATTAAACAATTAACTATTTAATGAACTGAACCGTTACACACGTTTACCAAACGGAATAGTGCTGTACCGTATACTACATCTACATGTATCGTTACACCCCTACTGTATATACAATATATTAATACTAAAAGAGACAAAAGTCATGGTTTTTAGTCAAAATAATAAACATTTTGAATAACAAATGAAGAAATGTCCATTCAAACCTGGTAAAGTCCAACCAAAACATTCAAAAAGTCCAACTAAACCCAGTTAAAATCTACTGAAGTTTAACTAAATCCAATCACAAACACTAAAGCGATGTTTGAGAGAGCTGGACCAGAAGACCATAATCCTGTTTGATCACACAAAATAATGACACTAAAGCCTGGCTGAAGCATACCTTCTCCATGCTGTCATCCACAGAGAGCAGTGTCTGGAGCCGTTTCCGGTGCAGAACGTTAGTGAACTCCATGTGGACGGGCTTCATGGCTCCAGTGTATCTCATAATCCAATGTTTATCCAGGTTTGGCGCAAAGTTATAACTCGGAGTTCTGTCAGAAAGAAACACTTTTTTAATCCAACTTAAACCTGTTAAAATCCACCCAAACCAGACCCACATGTGCTGTGAAGCATTGGGGAAGGCGTGGTTGAACTGCGGTGCTGAATCTTCAGGACCGTGAGGCGCTGCGTGGCTTAGGACCATTAGGACTGGTCTGTGAGGGTAAGTCCGCTTCGAAGACCGGAAAAAACGCACTGCCTCTAGAGTGATCAGGTCCGTAAGGTAGTCCTGCAAGAAACAGACAAGACCAGGTAAGAACCAGAGTAGAAAAAAAACAAGGCCTGTGGACCTAAACAGGACTAAACCAAGAGTTCTTTTGGACAAGACCTGGTTCAGCCCCTTCTGGACTCACCTGGGGGTAACGGTCTCTGTGGTTCTGCCGGACTCCGTTGTGGTTCAGGCTGTAGTTGTAGAACCTGCTGTTCTTGATGAGACCGACCCAGTGCCTCCAGCCGTGAGGGATGTACGAGCCGTTGTACTCGTTCAGGTATTTACCAAAGAATGCTGCAAAACCGACCAAAATCAAGTATTAGAACTAGAACCATTTAAAATCCAACTGCAACTGCAAACTCCTAAAGATGGCCTTAGTGTTTACTGTTAGTCAATAATAATAAAAATAATAATAAAAATATGTTTTTTTTACAGGAACAATACTCAGGGTTCAAAGCAGGCAATAAAACAATCAAACACTATAAAAACAGTTATGAGGCCTCGTGCCTCTGTAGGACCTTCTATTTTCTCCTGAGGACAGTGTTTTGTTGCACGGCTCGTCCTTCTGCCTCAGGCTTTGCCTTAAAATGGTGTAAGAACTTAAATAATGTATGTAGAGTGTATCACAAATATGAAATCCTTTGGGTCATTGCGTAAACATATAGAATATAGAACTGTGTTCAGAGAACCACAGTTACAATGTGACCCTGCGTTGAGCTCTATGTGAATCTGTTCATATCCCACTAAAACCTGCAGTCCTCACCTGTCCTGTAGCCGGTGTTGTTGAGGTAAACAGCAAAGGTCCTGGGTTCGTGCTGTCGTTGCCAGGAAGGAGAGGAGCAGTTCTCGTTGTTGGTGAACGTGTTGTGGTTGTGAACGTATCTGAGTCAGAACAGAGACAGTGGTTACTGCTTTCAATGAAGAAGAAAATGTGATACACGTATTTGATTTATAGAACTTTAAACCACTTTAAAGCTCCTTACTTCCCGGTGAGCATGCTGGAGCGTGACGGGCAGCACATGGGCGTGGTCACAAAAGCGTTGGTGAAGGAAGTCCCGCCCTCCTCCATGATCCTCCGGGTTTTATTCATGGCCTGCATCGAACCTGGACACGACAAAGAAAACCGGTCAGAATTATGGTCAATCTGTTCTGACTTTTCAGCGAAGAACAAAAAGAGCATGATTCTGTCTAACACGTGCTGATTTTTATTTTTTTTTACGATGGAACTAATAAATAAAAGTCATAAAAAAGTCCAGACCCAGCTCCATGTCCTGGTCGTCAGTCAGGATCAGGACGATGTTGGGCCTGATGTTTCGTCGGTCTCTGTGGAGACGGGGCTTCAGGCCGGTTGTCATGGACACCAGCAGGAAGTGGAGCGTCGCCATGGACACGGACAGAAAGAGAAGGAGCCGGGCCATGACCTCTGACCACTGACCCCTCCCTCTTTTCTTCAACAGAAACTAATCAGAGCCTGGTCCTGGAACCAAAGACATCTATTTAAACATTAATGAGTTATGCAAAAGTTTGGAGTAAAATTAATCTTTCATAGCAACTGAAGACCTTCCCCACAGATGCCCATCTGAGATCAGCCTTTTATTGTTTCCTTTTCCTTGTCTTGGAGCAACAGAACGCACACAACACAGAATAAATCATACACAACACCCACACCACTGGATAGATCTGCTCAAAAACACACGGCGTAAAAAAAGTCAAGTTGGAACAAAAATGTTTAATAAAATACAAATAACATTGCAACTTTTCCTGAGGCTCAAATATGGGGACATTCCATTATTTTAGAGTCTGCAGAAACAGCACTACACTCTGGAGGACCTGTTCTTCACTCAACACGTCCTCACAGGCTTTATGAACTCAGTCTAGGTGTACAGAAGAGTCAAACATTTTCAACATGGACACAAGGACAGAGTCTGACCAGGACTAGGACCGAAGTTGATCAGCGCTGTAGTCACACATTTTTTTATTCTGAGGATAATCCGTCACATTCCATCACGTTCTGTGTCAGTCTCATTAATATTCATGAGACCAGGTCAGAGGTCACAGTGGGAAGTTAGAGGTCAGACAGGAAGTGTCAGAGGGAAACAGAGCCATTTGATTTATCTCAGTTTGATTTGTGTAAGTCAGTCTGATGTAGACGGATAAATATCAAACAAAATTAGACTTTATTCGTTAGTTTAAAGACGTGACACGGCCTGATTTAGACCTGGTTCAGACCTGGTTAAGTCCTGGTTTAGTCCTGGTTCAGACCTGGTTCTGTCACGACCCTGGTGTCTGGAACAGGTGAAAAGACTCTCAAGGCAGAACCCCACAAAGGCATATGGTCTCAGAAGGATTTATTTAGGTTTACAAGTGCAAGGTCCATATTCACAAGCCAAAGTCAAGACAGGGTCCACTACTACCAGGGGTGAAGGAAGGAAGGAAGGACGAAAGAAAGACAATCTGACACTGAACATTGGAAACACACGGATTATAAAGGGCCTCCAATGAGACACAGGTGGAGCACATTAAGGGCGGAGCAGGCAATCACAATGGAGGGAAAAACACAAGGACAGGAAGTCAATTTGACATACAGACAGGGCTAAGAAACTTCACATTAAGACAGGAAATGAAATACATTACATCGACAAACTCAATACAGCAGGACATGACAGGTTCAGACCTGGTTTAGACCTGGTTCAGACCTGGTTTAGACCTGGTTCAGACCTGGTTTAGACCCTAGTTAGTACAGTTTTGTGACAGCAGTGAGAACAGAACAGTCTGGTCCAATCAGTTAGTTTCAGGTTAAGCCCCTCCCTCTAGAGATAAAGCTCTCTTACAGTTGATCTCAGAATTAAAAAAGTCTTTTGGAATTAGAGATGAAACGTCTTCACCTCCAGACCTTTTCTTCAAGATGACGTGGATGACTGAGAACCTTCACAGACAGATTTAGTTTAGTTTTCCCTCAAAGCGTTTTAATGACGCTCAGGAGATTATTATCATCATGTGATGGATACATTTAACTGTGAGCTGCTTTATTCTGAAAAAACCAAACGACTCACAGTGAAATGAACGTGAGTAAAAGTAAATAAAGTGTGGGACTGACAGGATTCTCTGTGTGTGGCCTCGCTCTGAATGGATTTAAATAGATTTGTTTAGATTTGAATGGGACCTGACTGGGAAATGAATAGGACTTGAACAGGTCTTGAATGGGTCTTGAATGGAGGCTGCTGAGGTCTTTGTGGGTCCTCGGTGGGAATCTGGCTGTGGGTCAGAATCAGAGGAGCTCCGGGTGAAATCTCACCACAACAGGACACAAACGGAGCTAAAAGAGACTAATTAGAGCCAAAGGGCAACAGCTGATTCTCCACAAACCAGTTCAGACACTGACTTTTCTGCTTTGTCTCTAAAACAGAGAACACACTCGTGATAAACGAATATAGGGTAAGACTGTACTTTAGCTCTATGAAAACTCTGACAAGAAATCCGACGCCCAACATAAATAACTCTTATCCAAACATTGCTTCAGTCTCAGCTTCAGCATTATTTTATTGAACAATTTTAGAAAAAAATGTAATTGTGATTTATTTTCAACCAATATTGAAAACACAGGCTGATATTTTAGTAAAATACTGATTTGTGTTTTTTTTAACACAAATTAATGGCAGCCGAAGAGCTGAGGGTCAGTGTCAGCGTGTGATGAGCTAAACGAGTTCTGTTTTAAAACACCTTCACACAGAAGTGTGAACGGTCTTTTCACTGAAGCACAACTTGAATAGCATCGAGCAGAGTAAACTTTTGCAACAATAGCAATGATGCCAAAGTTTCAACAAGCTGCGCTCTTCAAACACCGGAGCAGCCAAAGGAAACAACGCCTTCACCAACTGTATAACTCCAGACTGAGAAGGTTAACACTGCCTTGGACGAGTATGATCGAGTAAATATATGAGCTGGAAGGAACTAGTTTAATCGTGATTAATCGAGTTAATCTCACTCATTAATGGTTTAGTTTAAAACTCCAACTCCGCATGAACAAAAACTGAAAAAACAAAGTCTTCTCAAACTAATGAAGCATTAAAGCCAGGTCTTTCTTTTGTGTTTGTGGACACAGATTGTTCCTTGTCTGTAATATCCTGCTGCTGCCGCTGCTCTGAAGACTCCTCAGATCCAGGCTGTCCTGCTCAGAACCTCATCAAGCTCCAGAGCAGACGGAACCAGGAGGAACCCCAGGAACCCCTCTGACATTACTGCAGCCGCACAGATTCTAACCAGCTTCAGACCTGTATACAGTTATTATACAGTTATTATACAGTTATTACACAGTTATTATACAGTCTGTCTCTGATGTCTTTATAATATCCTCGGCTTGTCGGCTCCTGCGTGTTTAATATCTGTCTGAGCCTTACTCCTTTTATTATGTCTTTGTTCTGATTAATCTGTGCAAAAATAAACCATATAAAACACAATGGATTAAAAGAATTCTGTTCATGTCCTGACATTTTTCTCATGTTCTACTGTTGTTACTGGAAAATAAAGATTATAAAGATATAATATAATTACATTTGATGCTGACACATTAATAAACCTATTTCCCTTGTTCCTGTTTTATCTTTTATACTGTACTATTATAGACAGAAATAAAAGATAAAGGCTGTGGTTTTGACTCTTTGTGCTGAACTGAATAAATAATAATTAATTCACTAGAAAAAGCTTTACCTTTGACTTTGTTGAAATGAGCCCAGAATTTAATCCTGAACTGATTCAGCTGTTGTTTTTTACTATTTCTTATAAACTCATCTTTAGAGCTTTAGAGGACCCCCTCAAAAACGAGATGATTCATCTCAAGGGATTTATCCTCACAAAAATGTAAATAAATAAATCTCAGACTAACAGCACACACAGTTTACAGACCCTGGCAGTCTGGGATTTATTGGGCCATTTTTCAGAGAACATGAATGATAACACAAATAGTTAGTGGTTGGGTGAAGCCATTAATTGTCTAACAATTACACTTTTTAAATCATAAAGTTATTTGTAGGGTTTTCTTTACATTCCATACAATTGTCCTGGCAGTAGTGGCTGAATGTTTTGTTGATACCTGACCTTTTCATTTTCCACTTCTTAATTAGAGTTTGAACACTGCTTTCTTTCCTGTTTTTTCATGCATTCATTGATTTTCTACCGCCTAATCCCGTTAGGGGTCACAGGTGACTGGAGCCTATCCCAGCAGCTTTGGGCCTGAGGCGGGGTACTTCCTGGACAATGGCCAGTTAGTCGCAGAGCTAACATTTAGAGACAGACAGTGACAAACAACCATCACTCTCACATTCATTCACTAGAGACACTTTAGAGTTGCCAGTTAACCTGTACATGCATGTGTTCGGACGGTGGGAGGAACTGGAGTACCTCACTGTAACACGGGGAGGACCTGCAGACTGAGGATGTTCGAGTTGGCCCTCCTCTTCCCTGTTTTTTACAGTTCAGTTACCTTTTCCTACAGATCCTTTGACAGTTCTTTTGTTTTCCCATGACTCAGACAGAAACATCAGCAGCACTGGATGAAAGACACAAGGGTCAGTCAGGAGCCCAGGAACTCACTGACCTTTTATCCACACACTGATCACAAACAGGTCACAGGTCACAGGTCACAGGTCAGGAGGGTTTAGGAGCTATTCAAACCTGTTTGTGTCACTTGTGCATGTTCTCAGGCCAACATCACCAGAGTCTGTAAAATTTAGATAGTAGTAGTTTCCGTAACCTAAAGACAGAGATCAGTTCCACTTCAGTTTCTTCCTTTTCTTCTTTTTTGGATCGTTAATTTAACGTGTCTGTTTGTTAGGGGTGTAACAGTAAAACATATTTGTTATAATTTACCCTGGTCCTCAACGTGGAACACTTCACATGCGTGTTTTCACACGGACATTATTAAGTGGCGGACTGTTTTGTTGAGCGCCCGCGAGCAGCGCACGACTTCTGTCTTTTTTACTTTTACAAGGCTACATTTAGTTTAAGTTAAAAAGCACTGCACAGCCTCATCTCCAGTCGTTCTCCAGCTCTGACTGACTCCCAGCAGCAGCTCTGGGAGATGCATGCTCACTGCCAGGGCAGAGTGGACATGGAGGTGACCCTGAAGCTAAGGAAGAAGATGGTGAGAGGCTGTTTTATTGGTGGTTTCAAAACTACCTTTTCTCCATTTCCAGTGTTTTTAGTTTAATAATGTATAAGTCTAATCAGAGTATCACAGACTGCTGCTGTAAACCTAACAACATTAAAGCTCCAGAGCGGATAGTATTCAGAATATATTAACTACATAATCATTTCATATCTATAGTAAATCCTCATGAGGTAGATGTACATCTTCTGTCTGTCTCTCCTCTGGAGCACAAGGACAGAAGAACAATCACAAGAATCAAATGCCAGCACACAAATTAAAAAATGATATAATTATATAAATATGATAGACTTCATGCAAGAAGGTAAACAAAGCATTATTATTTCTTCTTCATAAACTATGTAGGCTCAACATGAAGCCAGACCCTCCCACATCATTTGAGTCTTCGGTTCGGGAACATTTTCTCCGTCAAAAACAATAACGGGCAAAGACAAGTGGACAAGTTGAGAATTGTGTGCCAACATTTTTTTAACGGAAACCTCCAAGACCCAAAACTGAACCAAAATGTGACTTGTGTACTGTTACACCTCTACTGTGTGAACTCTTGTTGTTAAAACTATTGTTGCACTTCCTGTGACTGCTGTCACGCTGTGGGCTCAGTGTCTGCTCTGATCTTCCTTTCTTTGTGGATAAAAGCCCAGTTGAAGCAGAGGCGTAGCACCAGGGGTCCCGTGTTGGAGGGGTCCCTGAGAGAGTCTTGTCTATGGTTCTGTGATTTATCACTGCTTTAACACTGGCATCAGAGGAGATGCATGCTCACTTTGATATTCAGAGGAGCATTAGGAGAACATTAGAGTTAAAGATAAGTCTGAACTTGTTATGTTGTTAAAATTCTACGTCTGGACTTGGTAAATGTCCAGATAAACTGGGAAATCAGTTGTGGCTCTGTCTTCACTGTTTTGGACAAATGCATGAACATTGCATTGAAAGGAGCATTAACTATTAAACTTTTTACAGTCCAGAAAAAAAGAAGTCTGCAAAAGAGTGGGCACCGCAGCAGGCTCAGAACATTTCAGTCTGAAACACATCAGACTGAGCCCGGCTGAAGAAAACCTCAGAGGTCCCACAGAACCACTGCTCTACAGAGGTTTTTACTCACCTGAGGCTGAGCTCTTCCAGAAGTCTTCCTCAAAACCACAACAGATCCATGTTAAATCCACAAAAACATCCTTCACTGCCTCCTCGTCTCCTTCACTTGTCCATCCTCAGTTCAGCTCCAGTTTACTTCTGTGCAACACAAACACATTTTAATAACGCGTTATTAATCCTTCTGTACTTCCTCACCTACTCCCTTCCATCTCTCTTTCCTCGTATTTCTTTTCTACCTTTCCTTCCTGTTTCCTTCCCTCCTTCCTTTTATCTTTTCTCCCTCCTTCCTCGCCTCCTCGTCTCCTTTTCTCGCGTCTCCTCGCCTCCTTTCCTTGTCGTTTCCTTAATTTTTTGCTCCGTTTCGTCTGTTCCTTCCTCGCGCTCTGATCTGACACACTGCGGGCGGGGCCTGGAAACAGTTGAGCCAATTAGAGCGTAGGAGGCGGGATTTAGAACGCTCGTAGCCAATGGGGAGTGAGTACAGACAGACAGGAGGAAAGGGCGGGGTTTAGGAGATGCCAGCCAATGAGAAGTCTCCTGTGAGAAGAACAGAATGAAGAGAAGCAACAGGAGGAAAACTGACACTTCTTCCATTTTGTTTTATTTATATTATTCAGAAAGTGGAAAGCATACAAGAATAATGTCAGACACATTTACATTTTTTATTTAATTAAGAAAAGTCTGCTCAAAATACTTTGCTTTTTTTGGTCAAAAAGAGTCTAAATTAAAGCACTTATTTTCAAACTGTTCTGTTAGTATTTAACATTCTGTCATAATTGGGTTCTTATTCTTTATAATATTCTAAATTTGGTTATGTTTAGGCCCAGACGGGACCTGTACGTTGTATATGTACTCAATATGAGACAGTCTGGACTAAAATTAAAGTTAAATCCAAGTCCTGAGAATGTTTTCTGTCTCTGGTTTGTATCAGTTGCACAATTAAAATGAATAAATGTCAAAGGTACAATAACTACTTTGGACCAGGATACTTCAGTCACAGCATGAAACATCTGCCTCGTCATCTGGTTCACTTTAATCTGAGCTGAATAAAGTCAGTAAAACGTATTAATATAGCATTTTTCACCGACAATGGTCACAACATACAATACACATACATTATAAATATAAACATGCTAAAGGATTGTTTAAAAAAGAATGTCCTGAGTACCGAGTCCAGCGAGTGCAGGAGAAGAGGGACTTTGTTCCAGTTTTGGGCCAACAGCCTGAAAAGATCTCAGATAAACGCTCAGATGCTGGATTCAAAGCGGACATAGATGCACTTTAGGTGAACATAAATGTGACCCTGAGGAGAACATCAGAAGTCTTCTGCAGGAGCTAAAGAGGAAGGCGACTGCACTGTTGTAGTTGCGACACCAGTTACAAGCCCAAGTCACTTTTAAGTCCTCAAAGTCTCCAGAGACTAGCACAGCACAGTCTCTTTAAACTCTGCACCAGTCACAGAGATGTGAACGAGGGCCGAGGGGTAGAACTGGGCCAAAGTGCTTTTATTAACACGTTAAAATCCGATTAAAACGAAACTTATATAAAACGGTTAATCTACGAGGGAAAGACTGTTTCCAAGGAGACCAGGCTCTGGCGGCGTTACCAGGACGACCAGCTGTCAATCAGGCTCTGGGCGGGTGATTGACAGCTGTGGAGGGTAACCGTGGAAACTGGGCTACTTTTAACCCAGGTCCAAGTCCAGACCCAGACCCAGGTCAAGACAGGTCCAGATCCAGACCCCTTTTCTTCAGAAGTCCTTAGAGAGACATTAGCATGTGATTAGCGTGAAATTAGCATTGCTAGCGTGTTAGTCCCATTCTTCAGAGGGGTTTGTTATACTAACGCTAATACTAATGACTGGGGTCAAGTCTGACACTGATCTCATCATACACCTGGCCCTGGGCCCGTTGCTGCGGAGATGTAGAGATAGCCAGGAATTCAGGGAAACCTAGTCAGACCTCATCCAATACAACAAGCAACCATTTATAAATTTAGACCTGGTTCAGTCCTGGTTAAGACATGGTTTGAGAGACCCAACTGTGGAACCCAGAGAGTCCGGATTCTGGACCTGAGACCGGATTCTGAACCCCAGAGAGACCCGACTGTGAACCCCAGAGAGACCCGACTGTGGACCCCAGAGAGTCCGGATTCTGAACCCCAGGGAGACCCGACTGTGGACCCCAGTGTCTGGATTCTGGATCCGAGACCGGATTCTGGACCCTAGAGAGACCCGACTGTGGACCCTAGAGAGACCCAACTGTGGACCCTAGAGAGACCCGACTGTGGACCCCAGAGAGACCCGACTGTGGACCCCAGTGACCCCGGACTCTGGAGCGTATTAAACAATAAAATATGAACATTAAATAAAAAATTTAAAAAATGCACATCATTGGTATTCATTCAAATGTGTTTTGGGAAAATGTGTATAATACACAGAACATACCTCAAACATTCAAGAACTACCGAAAAACCAAAAGCAAATAAAAGTCAACAAACAACAAAATAAGTGTTTCTGTTTATGCCACTTGTACAGTCGGGGTTTATCTCGAACAGACTGCTGTGGTATTGGGGCCCCTGCTGTTAATCCTACTGCTACGCTGATGACACCCAAGTCTACCTCTCTAACAAACCACTCACCCTCCTCTGAACTTAAATCATGTTCACCACAAACTTCTTAAACAGTGACAAAACTGAACTGCTCCTAACAGGCACCATAAACACAATCAATAACTTCTCCAATACTTTTAAAAACGCCACCAAATTTATCGCAATGTAACATTACATTTTATATTTGGCACAGACCTAGAAGAAGGTAAACTAGAGAAACACATTCAAAAATAATTTTATTAAAAAAAACACAGATTTTCAAAAACCACACAGAGGTCACTTCTTTAAACAAAAACTCCTGGACCAGGCTAAGACTAAAACAACAAAACAACACTGGGCCCTTCAGTCCATAGGGGCCCCAGACAGTCTGTAGAAGTCGCTGTGTCTTTTTGAACACCGCAAACATCTGCGAGGTCTCATTCATCCAGGTCACAGTCTGCTTTATGTGCGCTGTCTCCTCTTGGCCCCTGAGGCACCTGTGCTTCCTGTTTTAGATGTTGAGGGCCCTCCATGTGGGGCCCCTGTTTTAGCTGTTGGGGGCCCTCCCTGTGGGGCCCCTGTTTTAGCTGCTGGGGGCCCTCCCTGTGGGGCCCCCGTTTTAGCTGCTGGGGGCCCTCCCTGTGGGGCCCCCGTTTTAGTTGTTGGGGGCCCTCCCTGTGCAGCCACTGTTTTAGCTGCAGGGGGCCCTGTGGCCGTGGGGCTGGAGGGTCTGGGGTCCGGGGCCCGGCTCCTCTTCCTCTTGTCGTCCTTGGTTCCGGAGCCGGACTCAGTGGTTTTGTCTCGGTCTTTGGATCGATCGGACTTCACCGACGAGTTACTGCCTGGAACAGAACAAATAAAAACATTAATAAAGCAGATAAAAAATGTGCTCCGCCCCCTACAGGCTGCTGTTGGTTAAAACCAGACAATGGCCGAAGGGACAGGAAGTACAGCTGGACACGGCCCCTGTGAGACCTGCTTCATCAAGAGACAGGAGGAGATCTACCAGAGCCAGGGGCCTCATAACCAGGCCCTAAAACCTACAGACACTTGAACAATATTGAGCTGCAGGGGACAGCACAGTCCCCAGACCTGACAGAAAGGCCCTGACCCCTGAGGAGCAGGAAGTCACAGCTCCGTCACTGACAGAACCCCGCTCACTACAGAGGACAGAGCTCAGAGGAGCCTGTACACATGAGAGAAAACAAGAGGCCAACGGGCCCTCCAGCAGGATCAGGGTGGGACCAAGGACAGGCCCAGTACCTGGACTTCCCAGAACCCCCATCACTGGTGAGCCTCTAAAGACAAACGTATAATAATAATAATAATAATATTTAATTTGTAACGCACCTTTCTTACAACAACAGTGAATACATAATAGAATACATGAATACATCTCACGCTGCCACCCACAGCAGGTACCTTCAGAGAAACACTGCAAACAGTTCCCTGCATCCTTCTGACTATTAATGCCAACAAGGACCACCCACACTGGCCACTTGGCACAGCCAATAAGTGAGTGAACCGCCCTCTTTCTTGAAACAGAGAGGTGTGTGAACGGTGGGCAGAGGGGGACCGGGGAACAGTCGCCAGATGAATGCTGAAGAGGACACTAACACTAAGGGCAGTCCTCACGATTCAGCTACAGCCAGGTCACCCAAGCCGTATGGGACTGATAGAGGACAGGCCGAGTCAGAGGTGCCCACCGAGACACTCTCAGGAACTTATGCAAACAACAAAGTCTGGGACAATGAAGCTACTACAGAATCTCTGGTTCTTACCTTCTTCGTTTGTTTGTGGAGGCTCCATCCTCAGCCCGTCCTTCTGCTCCTCTTCACCTGCACACGATAGAGATATAACAACATGACTCCAATAACACACAGCATACAGTGGGGATCGAAAGTTTGGGCCCCCCAGGTAAAAATTGTTATTATTGTGCATAAAGACGCCAAGAAAAGATGGAAAAATCTCCAAAAAGGCATTAAATGACAGAGAAGACATCATTATAATAAGTAAAAAAAAAAGTTAGATTTTATTTCCATAATTACACTTTCAAAATAACAGAAAAAAATGGTGTCTGCAAAAGTTTGGGCACCCTGCAGACGGGAAAGGAAGGTGATTTAAGCAATTTTGAGCGTGGCATGGTTGTTGGTGGCAGACGGGCCGGTCTGAGTATTTCACAATCTGCTCAGTTACTGGGATTTTCACCCACAACCATTTCTAAGGTTTACAAAGAATGGTTTTAAAAGGAAAAACCTCCAGTGTCAGTCCTGTGGGAGAACATGCCTTGTTGATGCTAGAGGTCAGAGGTGAATGAGCCGACTGATTCAAGCTGATGGAAGAGACACTTTGACTCAAATAACCGCTCGTTAAAACTGTAAAAATGTTGCCTGGTCTGATGAGTCTGATTTCTGTGTTTCTTGGCACACTTTAGGCCAGTTGGGCATTGTTTAAATGCCACGGCCGACCTGAGAATTGTTTCTGAGCATGTCCATCCCTTTATGACCTCCATGTACCCATCCTCTGATGTACTTCCAGCAGGATCATGCACCATGTCACAAAGCTCCAATCATTTCAGACAGTTTTTTCTTGAACATGACATGAGTAACTGAACTAAAATGGCCCCCACAGTCACAGATCTCAACCCAATAGAGCATCCCACAAATCTCCATCAACTGCAAGATGCTCTCCTCTCAATATGGGCCAACATTTCTAAAGATGCTCTCCTCTCAATATGGGCCAACATTTCTAAAGATGCTCTCCTCTCAATATGGGCCAACATTTCTAAAGATGCTCTCCTCTCAATATGGGCCAACATTTCTAAAGAATGCTTTCAGCACCTTGTTGAATCATTGCCACGTAGAAATAAGGCAGTTCTGAAGGAGAAAGGGTCAGACACAGTATTAGTCTGGTGTTCCTAATAATCCTTTAGGTGAGTGTATATATATATATATATATATATATTAGTGCTGGGCAAGTTAACGCATCATTATTGCATTAGCGCATTCATGAATTAAAGCCTACAATTATTTTATCGCGTGTTAATGTCGGCCAATTAATATTGTGAAAGATGTCTGCCTGAAAAACATTCTTAGGATTGCAACGAATGCCTGCACA
The DNA here is from genome assembly GCA_024349245.1 of Neodontobutis hainanensis. Taxonomy (NCBI): domain Eukaryota; kingdom Metazoa; phylum Chordata; class Actinopteri; order Gobiiformes; family Odontobutidae; genus Neodontobutis; species Neodontobutis hainanensis. The sequence continues at coordinate 282,115 of JALDNG010000336.1, read as the reverse complement.
TATGAGTCGCCCTCATGAGAAGAAAGAAGAACTCATGTATTCTTCACAAGAAGAATACATGAGTTGTATGAAAAGTGCTGCAAACTGCTACAAACTTTTAACTTCTGTAAAAAGCACCTTATTAAAGTGTTTGCAAACCAAATGTTATTGCACTTTTGTTCATATATCAGTACTTTCAAAATAAAAGTATGTATTACACAAATTTTTATTTCTATAAATTAAAAACTTTTAAGTATAATGCAATTAAATGCTTTAGTCTCACACTCTCTCACACACACACACACACACTCTCACACACACACACACACTCACTCACTCACACACTCTCACACACACTCTCACTCACTCACACACTCACACACTCACACTCACACACTCTCACTCACTCACACACTCACACACTCACACTCACACACACTCTCACTCACTCACACACACACACACACACACACACACACACACACACACACACACACACACACACACACACACACACACACACACACACACACACACTCTCACACTCTCACACACACACACACACACACTCTCTCTCTCTCACACACACACACACACACACACACACACACACACACACACACACACACACACACACACACTCTCACACACACTCTCACACACACTCTCACACACACACACACACACACACACGAGTGTGTATGCCTCTATTCCACTATGCCACTGTTCTTTTTGTTTTTAAATGTGCTTTTGAAATAAAATGTCTGACATTTCTCAGACAGGGTCACCCTAACGGTTTTTAAACTGAGTCCAGAGCAGCACCTTCTCTGACGTCCTGGATGATGTCATCAGGTAACGAGAAGCTCCTCTCTGAGTTTGGGAACGGCAGGATCTCAGACTCGTGCTGAAAACAAAGAAAACCAGGTCTGAGCCAGTCTGAACTAGGACTAAACCAGGACTGAACCAGGACTCACCAGAGCTTGCATGTCATACATCGTTCCCAGGTGGTCCCAGATGATGTCAGAGGAAACCTGGCGCCCGATGTTCTGACTGAACTTATCCCTGATGCACATCATGTGGAAGTGACGGTTCACTCCTGAAGTACAGACAGAGGGTTAGGGTTATTGAAGAAACAGAAAGAAAACTGAGAGAAACAGCAGATAAAGTAGGATGAACCTGAGATGAAAAGGGCAGGAAACCTATTTCTTACATTAAGATTCCAGGAAAAAGACAAAGCTCAATTCTGTCGGTCTCCTCTGATGTTATTGTAATATTTTGACATCATAGCTTTTGGGCATTTATACACTAACACTTTCTGTTGTTAAGGTGTCTTAGTTGAGACAGTTTCTGCTCTGCGTTTCTTGTAAAATTAACATTATTCAACGAATAAATCAAATTAGTCTGATTTTTAAGTTACTTGAAAAAACATACAAAGCGGTCCGGGTTTTCTTGAGCGACTTAAAATCTTACTTCAAACCAATGAGGGCTAACATAAACATTTATCTTCGTTTTATATATTTTTTAACAAATTTCTGCAGATTTGTTAAAAATGTGAAGCATAATGAATAAAGGTTTTTGTTTAATCAAACGACGTACACACGCTCAGTTTGTGTCGGCTAACGACACAAATTTACATATTTATTTACTGAAGGCCTTGTAATGTAAATATTCGTGTTTATAATTAAAAGCGTGAATCTAATATAACCCTTCGGTGGTTACTTGGTCAATGACGTTTAAAACAGTCAAATTTTTAGGTTTATCAGTGACTCTTATAGCAGGCTAACCCTTCCATTGGTTTACATGGGGAAATGCTAAAGGCTAATAGGCCCATTGGTTTACATGAGTAATGCTAAAGGATAAAGGTACCGTTGTTTTAAATGGGGGATGCTAAAGGCTAACAGTTCCATTGGTTTACATGAGTAATGCTAAAGGATAAAGGTACCGTTGTTTTAAATGGGGGATGCTAAAGGCTAACAGTTCCATTGGTTTACATGAGTAATGCTAAAGGATAAAGGTACCGTTGTTTTAAATGGGGGATTCTAAAGGGAACTGACCCACGGGCTTGTGTCCGATCATCGCGTGGAACAAACACACTTCCACCTCGTGGCTCCAGATCACCGGCTCCTCCCCGGGACCCAGGCCGGGTTCAGGGGTCTTCTCCTCGGCCTGGTTAAGCGTCACCTCGGCCTCTCCCATCCCGTTCCACGGAACTCACTGGAGCTGAGCCTCAGCCCCGCTCAATTACCCTATTACGCCCCCTGTTGGCGAGGAGGGGATACTGCGGCACCCTGTTTTCAACTAAATGCAACTAAAAACCTGTTAAAATCCTTCTAAAACCTTTCAAATCCAAGTAAAACATGTTCAAATAGATTTTACATTAGTTTATTTTTATTTAAATAGTTAAATGTGTTCAGACTTGTGCCCTTGAGTCCTGTGACTCTGTGACAGAGGCTGTGACAGAGGCTGTGTCAATCTATAAATAGTTTCATTGTGTGTCTCATGTCACAGATGTGTTGGAGCCATGTGTCAGGGCCGAGGCCTTGGGACAGGTTCCAGTGGGATTCTGGGGCTTTGTGCTGGAGCCTGGAGGAATGTGGCTTCGAGGGGACTCCGCTAGAGGTCAGATCAATAAAGTCCAGCTCTTTACCCGCAGAGGGACAAGGACCAGGCCAAGACCAGACCAGGTCAAAACTAGGTCTAAACCAGGCCCAGTAGAGAAAAGGTCAAAGACAAAGCACAAGCTATGGATTGATTTTATTATTGTCATTAATAACAGAAAAAAATAGAATATGAGAAAAGCCTTTCTGTGGTCAGTGACCAGTTAAATTTTCTCATCTTCACTGTGATGTCTTTCACAGAGTCCAGAGAAGTAGACTCTCCAAAGACTCTGATTCTCCCTCTCAGAAAAAGATCGTAGTTAAGCTTGTATTAAACTGTATTGCAGTATCTTGAGGAAAAAAAGAATCTCTGTTTTAACAAGTAAAACCTTCTGTTTAATGAGTAAAAACATACTTCCTCAGTTGAGATGCTTTGCAGATTATCAACTTATTTAAAGTATTCCATTCCATTCCACGACAGACATCACTGCAGAAGCTGCACCGATCTGCCTTTCAACCTCCTGTTCCGTCCTTTCCTCAATCGTGAATAAGCCCAAGATACTTCAACTCCTCCACTTGAGGCTGGAGCTCTCCACCAACCTGAAGGTTGAGAACCATGGCCTCAGACTTGGAGGTGCTGAATCTCATCCCTGCTGCTTCTCAATGCAAACTGTCCCAGTGTAGCTGAGGATCTTGGCTTGACAAAGCCAACATAGCAACATCCTCTGCATAAAGCAGAGACAAGATCCTCTGGTTCCCAAAGCAGACTCCTTCCGGCTCCTGGCTGCACCTAGAAATTCTGTCCATTAAAAATAATGAACAGGGTGCCGCAACACAAAGGACACAGTCAAATCCCTTCTTCAGTTCCACAAAGTGCTTGTGGACTGGTTGGGCAAACTCCCATAAACCCTCCAGCACCTGGAGAGGGTATAGAGCTGGTCCAGGATTCCACGACCGGAACAAAAACTACATTGTTCCTCCTGAATCCGAGGTTCGACTATCAGCTACATTCTCCTCACCAGAACCCTGGCGTAGACTTTCCCGGGGAGGCTGAAGAGTGTGATCACCCTGTAGTTGGAACACACCCTCCTGTCCCCTTCAAGAGATGGACCACCACCCAGTCCAGAGGTACTGTCCCCGACCGCCACGCAACGTTGCAGAGGCGTGTCAGCCATGACATCCACCCCGGTGCCTTGCCACCGAGGAGCTTCTTAACTACCCCAGTGACTTCAGCTGGGTAATGGACAGTAATGGCTTTCTCGACCATGCAGCCCATTTTTCCTAAGTGCCTCCTTATTGTGCATCTTGAAACAGCCACACCACTTTTTTTTTTTAGAAAGTCTTGTATTTCAATCCAAGTTATTTGTGGGTTTTTTATTTGCACCCCAAACAATTTTTATGGTAGTTGTGGCTGAAATATTTGTTTGTCTTCCTGACCATGGTTTGTTTTCAGCAGAATCCCTCATCTTTATTAGAGTTTGAACACTGCTGATTGGCATTCTTAATTCCTTGAATTTATTTTTTATATTTCTTTCCTGTTTTATACAGTTCAATTACATTTTTACGCAGATCTTTTGCTTTTCCCATGACTCTGAATACATAAATGTCAGTGCAGCACTGGATGAAAGATGCAAGGGTCTGTCAGCGGTCAACTTGTGTGCATGTTATCAGGTCAAAATCACCAGGGTATGTAACATTTTGAGTCGTTTCTGTTGTGATTTAAAAAGTAGTAAAAAAGAGTAAACACTATTGTTTGACAAAAAATGACTTCATCCACTCACTAACTATGAGTAAAAAAAAGTTTTTGTGTTATCATTTATACTCTCTGAAAAAAGGCCAACAATCATAAATTCTGCCAGGGTTGGACTGTATCCTTAATATCTACTATCTAATCTTAATATATTGTAATGTAATGATCTTTTAACATGTACTATCATATAAACCTTATTTCTAATGGACCCCAGAAAGATTAGCTATCTAAATAGGGCACAGCTAATGTGGATCCAAAGAAAGAAAGAAAAGAAAAATAATAGAACACTGTTTTGGAACGTGTTTATTATTATGGGATCTCATGGTCTTGTCCTCGTTGAGACCCAGTCCTGGTTCAGTCTTGTTCAGACCCAGTTCTGGCCTGTTTCCAGTGAGCGACGGCAGGATTACTGTGGCGTCAGCTCAGACAGATATAGTTTACAGTCATTGTTTTACAGTGATCTCAGAGACAGCTGAGACCAGGACTAAGACCAGACTAGACCTGGACTGAGTGGGTTTAGCTGGGATTAAAGAGGAGTTACACTCACATAGCTTTAGACCGAGACCGGAGCAGTTTATGATTTATAAACATCAGACACAGACCCATCACACGCTGCAGCACAAACAGATTAAACAGCTGTGTTCTTCCTCGTCAGTCCACACTGACTCCTCTTCATCTGAGATGTTATGACCACAAATGGAAATTAGCTGATAGCTAAAGCTGGTGCAGTGCATCTTATTTCTAATTGATGTTAAGGAGACAAACGATGGCACAATCTTTTCTTTTAATTTACTCTAAAGTTTTAAAGTCCAGAGAAACCCACAGAACTGAGGCTGGTTTGTCCTAGTTTACACTGAGCTTTGATAAACAGGATCCATTCATTGACAGGCCATTGTTCACCTACAGTCTTCTTTTGTTCTGGAAAGTACTGAGGAGGTGTAGTTTTTCTGACCAGAGCAGACTTTCTCTAACTTTTCTTCTTCTGTGATGTATGAGCTGTGTTCATGTTGCAGCTGCCATGAGACACTGGACAGATAAACAGAGAGTGAGATGTGTAAAGATGGAGGATGGACTTTAGCCAGGTCCCAGAGTCCCTCGAGTCTGTGGGACATAGCGCTCAGATGAGAAACAAACCTGCAACACTGTCCAGTTTCAATCCCAGAGAAGTCGTGGATAATAAACACACAATGGACAATAAAATACAGACAGTCTGAGTTCAGACCAGGGTTTGTTTAGAGAGAACAGAGGGATGCTCTTTTGTGACCTCCACCCCACAGCTCTGCTCTCATCCATAGGTTCAGGTATGTACTGACAGGTATGTAATGGAGGGAGGGGATGGAGGGCAGTAAAAAGTGCTCAGCTCCAAAGATAGAGACAAACACTCTACAGCCTTTTACAGAACTCACCAAGAGCCATCCAATCAGGAGGCAGCACTCAGGCCACATGACCCTGAGGAGGAGGTTATAAAGAGAAGTGATGAAGACCTGGACCCAACTCAGTTCAGGACAAAAACATCCAACAAAACCAAGACTAGAGCCACTTCCACTGCAGCCTGAAGGTGAGTCCTGAGGAAAGGAGGGAGGGAGGAAGGAAGGAGGGAAGGAGGGAGGAGAAGTGATGCAAAAAGACAGGAGTCTGAAGGCACTTCCAGAGTCATTTTAAAAGCTATGGGGGTCAAAAAAGTGTGATGTTTTTATAGAAAAGTTAGAAGTTCCAGGAGAATTATTTTGTTCCATAAGTCAAAAAGAGTGTGTCCTATTTCCTTCCTCTCTTTCTTCCTGATATGATATGATGATCAGAGTGTATTTGTGAAGAGAAGAGAAGAGGCAGAAGAGTTTTGGTTTTCTTCTTTCTGACATCAATAGCTGCAGTTCCTTGTCCTGCAGATGATTTCACTGATACAGTCTCTGCTCAACTCAACTGTTTGTATTTATTCTGTTCTTCGCTGATGTTCAGTCCCAGAACAACAGCTGGAACCAAAAGTCCCCAACCTTGTAGGTGCTGCAGAATGAATCAAACCTGATGCAGTTGTGGTATTCTGTATCTTTAATTCCCCTTGAGCTGTATTCAAGACTCAGATTGGTTTGTAAACATTATTCTGATGCTGTCCGAGGAATGTGGACCACTAAATCCGGACTGGGTCTGGTCCAGGTCTGAGTCTGATGCGAGTCCAGAGGCATGCACCACGCCCTGGGCTTAGTCCGGCTTTAGTCCGGCTTTAGTCCGGCTTTAGTCCGGCTTTAGTCCGGCTTTAGTCCGGCTTTGAGCCAGCTTTGAGCCAGCTTTGAGCCAGCTTTGGAGCAGGTTTAGAGATGTCTTAGCTGCTGCAGCAAGAGCCACATGGAGCTGTTCATCAACAACTCAAAAACCGTCAGTGTCACAGTCGGGGTCTGGACAAAAAATAATATCGGAGTGAACTATACACTCATCTGTAAAATATAAAACAGTTCCGATGTGCTTTGTTTCAAAAGAAAAGGACAAGAGAACAATGTAAAACAAAGACCAGGACAAACCCAGTAAGACCAGTGGTTCCAGAGCCACTGAGGGCCCTAAACTTCAGAGTCATGTGCAGACCTGCCCTTCAGGCCTGAGGGCCTCACTGGGGCCTGAGGTAAAGCCCAGTGGAGTCACAGCTGACGTGTTAAACCCTAAAAACAAAAGTCAGAGACAGAGTTATAGATTCTCTTTCATGACATTCTTCTGATTCCACAGAGCTTTAAACAGTGTTTCCCTCCTCTCGTCTGTCTCTCCTCTCGTCTGTCTCTCCTCTCGTCTGTCTCTCCTCTCGTCTGTCTCTCTTCTCGTCTGTCTCTCTTCTGTCTCTCCTCTCGTCTGTCTCTCCTCTCTTTTGACTCTCCTCTCGTCTGTCTCTCCTCTCTTCTGTCTCTCCTCTCGTCTGTCTCTCTTCTGTCTCTCCTCTCGTCTGTCTCTCCTCTCGTCTGTCTCTCCTCTCGTCTGTCTCTCCTCTCGTCTGTCTCTCCTCTCGTCTGTCTCTCTTCTCGTCTGTCTCTCTTCTGTCTCTCCTCTCGTCTGTCTCTCCTCTCTTTTGACTCTCCTCTCGTCTGTCTCTCCTCTCGTCTGACTCTCCTCTCTTCTGTCTCTCCTCTCTTCTGTCTCTCCTCTCTTCTGTCTCTCCTCTCGTCTGTCTCCCCTCTCTTCTGTTTCTCCTCTCGTCTGTCTCTCCTCTCGTCTGTCTCTCCTCTCTTCTGTCTCTCCTCTCGTCTGTCTCTCCTCTCGTCTGACTCTCCTCTCTTCTGTCTCTCCTCTCGTCTGTCTCTCCTCTCTTCTGTCTCTCCTCTCTTCTGTCTCTCCTCTCGTCTGTCTCTCCTCTCGTCTGTCTCTCCTCTCGTCTGTCTCTCCTCTCTTCTGTCTTTCCTCTCGTCTGTCTCTCCTCTCGTCTGTCTCTCCTCTCGTCTGTCTCTCCTCTCGTCTGTCTCGACTTTCGTCTGACTCTCCTCTCTTCTGTCTCTCCTCTCGTCTGTCTCTCCTCTCGTCTGTCTCTCCTCTCTTCTGTCTCTCCTCTCTTCTGTCTCTCCTCTCGTCTGTCTCTCCTCTCGTCTGTCTCTCCTCTCGTCTGTCTCTCCTCTCGTCTGTCTCTCCTCTCGTCTGTCTCTCCTCTCTTCTGTCTCTCCTCTCGTCTGTCTCTCCTCTCGTCTGTCTCTCCTCTCGTCTGTATCTCCTCTCGTCTGTCTCGACTTTCGTCTGACTCTCCTCTCGTCTGTCTCTCCTCTCTTCTGTCTCTCCTCTCGTCTGTCTCTCCTCTCGTCTGTCTCTCCTCTCGTCTGTCTCTCCTCTCGTCTGTCTCTCCTCTCGTCTGTCTCGACTTTCGTCTGACTCTCCTCTCGTCTGTCTCTCCTCTCGTCTGTCTCTCCTCTCGTCTGTCTCGACTTTCGTCTGACTCTCCTCTCGTCTGTCTCTCCTCTCGTCTGTCTCTCCTCTCGTCTGTCTCGACTTTCGTCTGACTCTCCTCTCGTCTGTCTCTCCTCTCGTCTGTCTCTCCTCTCGTCTGTCTCGACTTTCGTCTGACTCTCCTCTCGTCTGTCTCTCCTCTCGTCTGTCTCTCCTCTCGTCTGTCTCTCCTCTCGTCTGACTCTCCTCTCTTTTGACTCTCCTCTCTTCTGTCTCTCCTCTCGTCTGTCTCTCTTCTGTCTCTCCTCTCGTCTGACTCTCCTCTCGTCTGTCTCTCCTCTCGTCTGACTCTCCTCTCGTCTGTCTCTCCTCTCGTCTGTCTCTCCTCTCGTCTGTCTCTCCTCTCGTCTGTCTCTCTTCTGTCTCTCCTCTCTTTTGACTCTCCTCTCGTCTGACTCTCCTCTCGTCTGTCTCTCCTCTCTTCTGTCTCTCCTCTCGTCTGTCTCTCCTCTCTTCTGTCTCTCCTCTCTTTTGACTCTCCTCTCGTCTGTCTCTCCTCGCGTCTGTCTCTCCTCTCGTCTGTCTCTCCTCTCTTCTGTCTCTCCTCTCGTCTGTCTCTCCTCTCTTCTGTCTCTCCTCTCTTTTGACTCTCCTCTCATCTGTCTCTCCTCTCGTCTGTCTCTCTTCTCGTCTGTCTCTCCTCTCGTCTGTCCCTCCTCTCTTCTGTCTCTCCTCTCTTCTGTCTCTCCTCTCGTCTGTCTCTCCTCTCGTCTGTCTCTCTTCTGTCTCTCCTCTCGTCTGTATCTCCTCTCGTCTGACTCTCCTCTCGTCTGTCTCTCCTCTCGTCTGTCTCTCCTCTCGTCTGTCTCTCCTCTCGTCTGACTCTCCTCTCGTCTGTCTCTCTTCTGTCTCTCCTCTCGTCTGTCTCTCTTCTCGTCTGACTCTCCTCTCTTTTGACTCTCCTCTCGTCTGTCTCTCCTCTCGTCTGTCTCTCTTCTGTCTCTCCTCTCGTCTGACTCTCCTCTCGTCTGTCTCTCTTCTCGTCTGACTCTCCTCTCGTCTGACTCTCCTCTCGTCTGACTCTCCTCTCGTCTGTCTCTCCTCTCGTCTGACTCTCCTCTCGTCTGTCTCTCCTCTCGTCTGTCTCTCCTCTCGTCTGTCTCTCCTCTCGTCTGTCTCTCTTCTGTCTCTCCTCTCTTTTGACTCTCCTCTCGTCTGACTCTCCTCTCGTCTGTCTCTCCTCTCTTCTGTCTCTCCTCTCGTCTGACTCTCCTCTCGTCTGTCTCTCTTCTCGTCTGACTCTCCTCTCGTCTGACTCTCCTCTCGTCTGACTCTCCTCTCTTCTGTCTCTCCTCTCTTTTGACTCTCCTCTCGTCTGTCTCTCCTCGCGTCTGTCTCTCCTCTCGTCTGTCTCTCCTCTCTTCTGTCTCTCCTCTCGTCTGTCTCTCCTCTCTTCTGTCTCTCCTCTCTTTTGACTCTCCTCTCGTCTGTCCCTCCTCTCTTCTGTCTCTCCTCTCTTCTGTCTCTCCTCTCGTCTGTCTCTCCTCTCGTCTGTCTCTCTTCTGTCTCTCCTCTCGTCTGTATCTCCTCTCGTCTGACTCTCCTCTCGTCTGTCTCTCCTCTCGTCTGTCTCTCCTCTCGTCTGTCTCTCCTCTCGTCTGACTCTCCTCTCTTTTGACTCTCCTCTCGTCTGTATCTCCTCTCGTCTGTCTCTCCTCTCTTCTGTCTCTCCTCTCGTCTGTCTCTCCTCTCTTCTGTCTCTCCTCTCGTCTGTATCTCCTCTCGTCTGTATCTCCTCTCGTCTGTCTCTCCTCTCTTCTGTCTCTCCTCTCGTCTGTCTCTCCTCTCGTCTGTCTCTCCTCTCTTCTGTCTCTCCTCTCTTTTGACTCTCCTCTCGTCTGTCTCTCCTCTCTTCTGTCTCTCCTCTCTTCTGTCTCTCCTCTCGTCTGTCTCTCCTCTCGTCTGTCTCTCCTCTCGTCTGTCTCTCCTCTCTTCTGTCTCTCCTCTCTTCTGTCTCTCCTCTCGTCTGTCTCTCCTCTCTTCTGTCTCTCCTCTCTTTTGACTCTCCTCTCGTCTGTCTCTCCTCTCGTCTGTCTCTCCTCTCTTCTGTCTCTCCTCTCTTTTGACTCTCCTCTCGTCTGTCTCTCCTCTCTTCTGTCTCTCCTCTCTTCTGTCTCTCCTCTCTTCTGTCTCTCCTCTCGTCTGTCTCTCCTCTCGTCTGTCTCTCCTCTCGTCTGTCTCTCCTCTCGTCTGTCTCTCCTCTCTTCTGTCTCTCCTCTCTTCTGTATCTCCTCTCGTCTGTCTCTCCTCTCGTCTGTCTCTCCTCTCTTCTGTCTCTCCTCTCTTTTGACTCTCCTCTCGTCTGTCTCTCCTCTCTTCTGTCTCTCCTCTCTTCTGTCTCTCCTCTCTTCTGTCTCTCCTCTCGTCTGTCTCTCCTCTCGTCTGTCTCTCCTCTCGTCTGTCTCTCCTCTCTTCTGTCTCTCCTCTCGTCTGTCTCTCCTCTCGTCTGTCTCTCCTCTCTTCTGTCTCTCCTCTCTTCTGTCTCTCCTCTCGTCTGTCTCTCCTCTCTTTTGACTCTCCTCTCGTCTGTATCTCCTCTCTTCTGTCTCTCCTCTCGTCTGTCTCTCCTCTCTTCTGTCTCTCCTCTCTTCTGTCTCTCCTCTCTTTTGACTCTCCTCTCGTCTGTCTCTCCTCTCTTCTGTCTCTCCTCTCTTTTGACTCTCCTCTCGTCTGTCTCTCCTCTCGTCTGTCTCTCCTCTCGTCTGTCTCTCCTCTCTTCTGTCTCTCCTCTCTTCTGTCTCTCCTCTCTTTTGACTCTCCTCTCGTCTGTCTCTCCTCTCGTCTGTCTCTCCTCTCGTCTGTCTCTCCTCTCTTCTGTCTCTCCTCTCTTCTGTCTCTCCTCTCGTCTGTCTCTCCTCTCTTTTGACTCTCCTCTCGTCTGTCTCTCCTCTCGTCTGTCTCTCCTCTCGTCTGTCTCTCCTCTCTTCTGTCTCTCCTCTCTTCTGTCTCTCCTCTCTTTTGACTCTCCTCTCGTCTGTCTCTCCTCTCTTCTGTCTCTCCTCTCTTCTGTCTCTCCTCTCTTTTGACTCTCCTCTCGTCTGTCTCTCCTCTCTTCTGTCTCTCCTCTCTTCTGTCTCTCCTCTCTTTTGACTCTCCTCTCTTCTGTCTCTCCTCTCGTCTGTCTCTCCTCTCTTCTGTCTCTCCTCTCTTCTGTCTCTCCTCTCTTTTGACTCTCCTCTCGTCTGTCTCTCCTCGCCTGTCTCTCCTCTCCTGTCTCTCCTCTCGTCTGTCTCTCCTCGCCTGTCTCTCCTCTCTTCTGTCTCTCCTCTCTTCTGTCTCTCCTCTCTTTGACTCTCCTCTCGCCTGTCTCTCCTCTCGCCTGTCTCTCCTCTCGTCTGTCTCTCCTCTCTTCTGTCTCTCCTCTCTTCTGTCTCTCCTCTCGTCTGTCTCTCCTCTCTTTTGACTCTCCTCTCGTCTGTCTCTCCTCTCGTCTGTCTCTCCTCTCGTCTGTCTCTCCTCTCTTCTGTCTCTCCTCTCTTCTGTCTCTCCTCTCTCTTTTGACTCTCCTCTCGTCTGTCTCTCCTCTCTTCTGTCTCTCCTCTCTTCTGTCTCTCCTCTCTTTTGACTCTCCTCTCGTCTGTCTCTCCTCTCTTCTGTCTCTCCTCTCTTCTGTCTCTCCTCTCTTTTGACTCTCCTCTCTTCTGTCTCTCCTCTCGTCTGTCTCTCCTCTCTTCTGTCTCTCCTCTCTTCTGTCTCTCCTCTCTTTTGACTCTCCTCTCGTCTGTCTCTCCTCTCGTCTGTATCTCCTCTCGTCTGTCTCTCCTCTCGTCTGTCTCTCCTCTCTTTTGACTCTCCTCTCGTCTGTCTCTCCTCTCGTCTGTCTCTCCTCTCTTTTGACTCTCCTCTCGTCTGTATCTCCTCTCGTCTGTATCTCCTCTCGTCTGTCTCTCCTCTCGTCTGTCTCTCCTCTCTTCTGTCTCTCCTCTCTTCTGTCTCTCCTCTCTTTTGACTCTCCTCTCGTCTGTCTCTCCTCTCTTCTGTCTCTCCTCTCTTCTGTCTCTCCTCTCTTTTGACTCTCCTCTCGTCTGTCTCTCCTCTCTTCTGTCTCTCCTCTCTTCTGTCTCTCCTCTCTTTTGACTCTCCTCTCTTCTGTCTCTCCTCTCGTCTGTCTCTCCTCTCTTCTGTCTCTCCTCTCTTCTGTCTCTCCTCTCTTTTGACTCTCCTCTCGTCTGTCTCTCCTCTCGTCTGTATCTCCTCTCGTCTGTATCTCCTCTCGTCTTTATCTCCTCTCTTTCAACCACCTCCTTCCCTCCTCTCCTGCCTCCTCTCCTTGTCTCCTCAGATGTCTCGTTTCCTGGACATGACAGAGTTCGGGGAAGCAGCTCGTTTCCTCCGACTCACAAACCTGGAGCAGCTGGCAGCCAAGGCCCAGGCTTTTGACGGTGAGACCTGGACTACACCTTACCTGGACTGGACCAGCCTTACACTTTACCTGGTCAAGACCAAACCAGGACTGGACTGATCGTAGACTAGACCTGGACTGGACCTGGACTAGACCTGGATTAGACTTGGACGGGACCAGAATTGGACTAGGCCTGGACTTGGTGGTTTTATGGGAGCTACTTTGGGCAAGAGTATTTACTCTGTGGTGCGTTCACTGTCTGTAGGAACTAAGAGAGTCTGGATGCCTGATGAGGTGGAGGCCTATGTGGAGGTGGAGATCAGAGAACTCAATGGAGACAAGACCACGGTGGAGACCAAGGATGGACGGGTAACAAACCTCTGTCATACATTCTAATTCCTACAGCCTACATCCTTCCTCCTAACTCCTACAGCCTACATCCTTACTTTACCACCAACAAACACACGGTGGGCAGCCTGGTGGTGCTTAGCACTCCAGCCGCACAGCAAGAAGGTCCTGGGTTCGATCCTTGGCTACATCAGGGCTGTTCTATGTCCTCCTTGCGTCTGCGTTTTGTTAAATAAAAATAAAATAAATTAAACCGACAGTAAGTGGCTGAGGATCTTAGGCGACATGCCAAACTTCCTCAGCCTCTTCAGAAAATACAGCCACTGTTGTGCCTTCTTGACTGGCTCCGTGATGTGAGGTGTCCAAGTGAGTTCTTCACTGATGTGGACACCCAGGTATTTAAAGTTACTCACCCTCCCCACTTCAAGCTCCCGGATGAACAGTGGCTGATGCGTTCTCCTCTTCTTTCTCATGTCCACTATCAAGTACTTTGTCTTGTCCGTGTTGAGGGTGAGGTTGTTGTCTCCGCACCATGACACCAGACTGGCCACCTCCCTCCTGTAGGCTGCCTCGTCCCTGCCAGCGATGCATCCTATTACTACGGTGTTGTCCACGAACTTCAGGAAGATGCTGTCCTTGTGACGACACAGTCGTAGGTGAACAGGGTGTAGAGGATGGGGCTGAGTACACAGCCCTGTGGAGTGCCAGTGTTTGTGGTGATACTGGCTGAAGTCCTATTACCAATTCTGACAGACTGAGGCCGGCCAGTCAGGAAGTCCAGGAGCCAGTCACAGAGGGTGGGGTGCAGACCAAGTGTGGACAGTTTGTGGGTGGGTTTGAGGGGGAAGACGTGTTGAAGGTGGAGCTGTAGTGGATGAAGAGAATCCTGAGGTATGAGTCTTTATTTTCCAGGTGAGAGAGGGAATAATGAATGGCATCTGAGGAGGACCTGTTGGGCCGGTAGGGCTACAGCAGGGGGTCAAAAGTGTCTGGTATGCTCCTCTGAATATGGGCCAGCACCACTCTCTCGAAACACTTCATGATTATTGGAGTGAGTCCCACTGGCCTGTAGTTGATCAGACAGGTTGGTGGTAAATAGTCGTGTCCTGCCTCTACACTTCCTGTCTCTCAGAGGATAGAGTTTAAAGCAGATCTGCTGATGTATAAGGCTCTCCATGGCTGAGCATCAAAGTACATCTCTGACATGTTAGTCCCATTAGAACCCTCTGGGACTCTGAGGACCTCAGGGACAGGTCTCCTGCTGGTGTACAGGGTCAGGACTAAACACGGTGAGGGAGCGTTTCAGTTTAATGCACCTTAAATCTGGAACAGTCTTCCAGAGGAGGTAAGACAGGCCTCTACTCTGACAATGTTCAAGTCCAGGCTGAAAACACTTCTTTTTAACTGTGCATATGCCAACTGAGAGTATTTATCTGCACTCTTCTCTTTTAGTCTTGTTTTAATTGATTTATTTAATTACATTTTTAATTAATTATAATTATAATTTTTTGTGTTTGTGATTCAAACAGCAATTCAAAGTACTTTGAATTGCCGTTTGAATCTTGCTACATAAATAAACTTTACTCGACTGTCAAGACAAATCTACAAACAATAAATTCATGGGTTTTGTACGTCATTCCCTGCTCTAACTTTTCTCCGGTTCTGTTGTGCTGTATTTGCTCCTGGTCTTTATCCTGGTCCCCGTCCCGGTCCTGGTCTTGGTCACGGTCCAGTTCCTGGTGGTGAAGGAGGACGACCTGCAGCTGACAAATCCTCCGAAGTTTGACATGATTGAGGACCTCTCAATGTTAACTCACTTGAACGAGCCCTCGGTCCTGTTCAACCTCAGGAGGAGATATGCCATGTGGATGATTTATGTACGTATTCATCCAACCACACCACAGACAGACCAGAGAAGGTCATGTGGTAGATTTACTTTTGCGCATTAGTTCATCTCACAGACAATGTTCTGTTTTGTCTCCTCTCAGACATACTCTGGACTCTTCTGTGTGACCGTGAACCCGTACAAGTGGCTGCCGGTTTACACTCAGGAGGTGATCACTGCATATAAAGGCCGGCGCCGAGCAGAGACCCCTCCTCACATCTACGCCATTGCAGACAACGCCTACACAGACTTGCTGCAGAGTGAGTAAGATATACACCAGAGAGTTAAACTAAAACCAGAGAGAAGAAAAGGTTAATTCCAAAGCATCTGGACTCTTCTTCTCTAATTCCAAGAGACTTAATCAATTCTGAGATCAACTGGTAAGAGAGCTAAACTTTATCTCTAGAGGGAGGGGTTTTGGCTTGAAACTAAACCTGATTGGACCAGGCTGTTCTGGTCTCACAGTTGTTAACTCTGAAAGGACAGTGTGACTCCTGATGTGAGAGTCATTAAGGCTCAGGAGAGTCTTTAGTGACACTGCTCCATTCAGGTTTTTTTGTTTTGTTTTAGGTTTAAGAACACTGTTGTAAATACTAGGCAACATGAATCTGAGACCACCTCCTTTGTTCAAAGGAGGCTTTTCCATTTTCACAAAAATGGCTTCCTTCACCCCTCTCGCAAACCATTGGGCCTCTCTGCTGTCCTCAAAGCAATGTCCTTTGAGGACATTTGGTGTTTGTCTGTTTGGTGTCTGTGTCCTCTTGGTTTTGTTGAAAGTCCATCTGGAGTATCCACAGTCTCTCAGGGCTTTACGGATGTGTTGTTCTTCTTTCCGTTTACCTTCTGAGGTAGTGCTCTGAGCTGAAGAGTCCTGATGACTCCAGCTTGTGCTGCAGAGGCTGGTGGGAATCAAACACAAATATTGAGTTGTGTGTGTTGGCTTCAAATAAAACTCTACTTGGAGAGTTCTGTCCTCACAAATAACTACTGCACAATCTAAGAAATTCAGGCGGTTGTCTACGGCATCTTCACGGGTGAACTTGATGTTCTGTGAAGGCTTCTACTTCCTGGGTTCTGATTTTGACCCAGAGCTCTGTCCTCCACTTCCTCCAGGTACAGGTGAGCCACAATCGGGGAGACAGGTGATCCCATGGCACAGCCGTGTTTATGTCTGTGGGAGTTTATTTATTTACATTTTTTTGTGAGGATTACTCCCTTGAGATGAATCATCTCGTTTTGGAGGGGGTCCTCTTACTCACATTCATTCACTAGGGACAATTTAGAGTTGCCAATTAACCTGTACATGCATGTCTTTGGACGGTGGGAGGAAGCCGGAGTACCCAGAGAGAACCCACGGTAACACTCGGAGGACATACAGACTCCTCACAGAAAGACCGGAGTTGGCCGAGAATGTTTGAGTCGGCCGGGTTTTGAACTCACGACCTTCTTGCTGTGAGGCAGGAGTGCTAACCACTCAAAGAGTTACATCTGAACTGGAAAAAAATAGTGTTTAAACATACCTCCTTTAAACTGCAGATCTCTTTCTCAAAGAAAAAGGGCATTCCTTTGAGGACAGCAATGTCTGAATTTTGTTCAGAGAGACCAGATGGTTTGAGAGGTGTAATGTAAGCTATTTTTGTTCAAATGGAAAAGCCTTTTGTTATAAGAATTCTTTGTTCAGATTATCCAGAGAGACCACAGAAACCGTACAATTTAAAAATTAATGATCAGGTTTAATTGTTGCAAGATTACACAGGATAAAGTTTGCTTGAAAAAGTAAACAATACATGAGATTTTACATCATGCAGTAAAGTCTGTAGGAGGCACATCTTTCACAAAGCCTCCATGACCAGGTGCAGGATTTAATCCACGGCAAATTTATGTCTGTGTCTAGCTATGTCTATGTTCATGTTTGGATTAGCATTAAGGACATGACATGATCAGGACTTACATGACCCGAAGATGACTAGGAGCAATTTGAAATTATTATAACACCTCTGAACAGAGGAGGTGGCCTCAGATACTTGTTGCCCACTATTTACAACACTGTGTTGAAAAACCTAAACCAAAACAGTTTAACTTTAGATGAACAACATCACCTGAATGGAGCAGTGTCAGTCTCACTGCCCTTTCATAGCTAACAATTATGAGACTGGTCCAATCAGAGTCAGTTTCAGGTCAAACCTCGTTCTCTAGAGCTAAAAGTTTAGCTCTCTTACCAGTTGATCTAAGAATTGATAAAGTCTCTGGACAAAGAGACAAAATGTCTTCACCTTGAAAATCTAGTCCAGATGCCTGTGCTTTAACCCTTTCTTCAAGATGTCCTGGATGACTGAGAACCTTCACAGACAAAGTCATTAACAAAAAAAAACAAAAAAACAGCTGGGTGGACCATGTGGTGGCGTTGTGTTGAGCTTTGCGAACAGTTCTCTCAATCTCCCAACGCACTACTCCAACCACACGAGATGGAGTGACCTCATGAATGTTTCGTAGGGAGAATGAATTCTGGTGTTGATCCAGGTTCCACTCTGGCTGAATGTGGGACAAAGAATCTGGTTTCACGTTGTGAAAGCCAGGACAATAGGTAAGTGTGAAGTCAACTCTTCAGCGAAATTAGCTTACTGTTCAGACAGCAGCATTTTTGAGAGGCCTAGCTGAGATTGTTAAGGATCAATTGGCTGCCCGGGATGAGGCAGACTGTCTGCCTCAGAGCCTTGAGCTACTGATGATGCTAGCTCAGCACTAGCAGCCGCTTAGCAGCATCCTTTCCTTTGACAGGATGATCAAAAACTCTCCTCATTTCCCTGGCGTAAACTGTAAATGACTGAATGGTGGGGAATTGCTCTCCCATAAACCAGTAGCCCATTGAGAAGCTTTACCAGTAAGCAAAAGAATAAATGGAATTCGAGACTTATCTGAGTTGTTGGTTGATGGTTGCTGCTCAAACACTGAGCACTGGAGGAGACAGCGAACACAAGCAACCACAAGTGACCACAAGCACCCAAATCCCTGGAGTATCCTTCAGAAGTTTGGATGTGGGGTTCCCGGGGGAAAGGGACCTCTGGAGCTGCAGGCCTGGAAGTTGGTGTTTTGGGCTCAGGTGAAGCACTTGAACCAGTTTGCTTATGTTGGAGAACAATTCACGGTGCCTCTCCACCTCCTCACGCAAGGCTTGATCATGCTGACCCACCAGCACCCCCTGGGAGGCCAGAGCATGTCTAATGTCTTGGTCTGCTGGTCCATGTGGCTAGATAGTTCTGTTACGGCGCAGTTTAACTGGACACAAAAGAGCAACTCAAAAGGTAAGTATTTATTGGTCTGAAGCTAAAAATGGAGTTGGTGATGCAAAACCGAGTCCAGGAGGAGTGAGAGGCAAGCTGGAGGCTCAAGGCTGGAGACTTGGGAAACTGCCAACACGGAGATGAAGGTAAGTGCAACGGCACTGATAGGCTGGAGATCTGGGCTAAAGTAGAGGCTAGGGTGATTGGAGATTGGAGGTGAGTTTTGTCAGCTGGAACAACTCCACCCACACACACAGGAAACAGGGAGAAACAAACAAAACAGGAGAGACAGAATATGAATAATAATCAGAAAACCCCTTTAAGTTTCAGTTCAGACAGTTGCTTACGTCTTCATCAAGTGACTTTTTAGCCCAATTATAAAGCATTAAACAAAGTAAATAGTTGTCTTAGTAGCTCTCATCATATACAGTAACAGGCTCTACTCTCTGGTTAATTGTGTTTTGTCCTTTTTTCAGATCGAGAAAACCAGTCCATGCTCATCACGTAAGTACCACTTCCAAAAATAACTGTCTTATTTTACCTCATCATGACTCCATCCTTTTTCTGGTCTTTCCTTCAGAGGAGAGTCTGGAGCTGGAAAAACCGTCAACACCAAGAGAGTGATCCAGTATTTTGCCATCATCGCGGCTCTGGGAGAGAACATCAAAAAAGGAGTGAGAGCTCATCTAATTATTTTAAAAATGATAAGAGCTTCTGCAGTATTAGAGGAAGTGATGAGAAGCCCTAAATAAAACTTCTTATATAAATTGCACATACAAAAATGCCTTACATATTGCATAATTACAAAGGTATGTACAAATACTTCCTGGTGTCACAAGCGTCAGTGCCACAATAAGATACAGGTGTTTCTTGTTGGGTTATAGGTTATGAAATGAATAGAAAAATAGAAAATATTAATCCATATTTTGAGATTGCATTACATTCTGGATATACCTGGTTTCACTCTGTAATAAGTGTTTGGATTTAAAAATGTCTAAAAAAGAAAAAAATGTCTGCTTCAAGGAGTAAAACCTCTGACCTACTCCTTACATCAATCATTTTCACCAAGAGTGTGATAATACCACACAATCACAGACATGACTCCCTCAGGGGCCCCTCCAACTACAGGGCCCCAGAGGCACTGCTGATGCTACGCCTCTGACCTACTCGCTTCAGTGGCTTGTTTCCTTTTTTGTGCAGACATTGTCCCTGGACCTGGATCATTGATGTGAAAAAGGGATGTACATCTCTGTGAAGAATGGGAATGATATTTATCAAGCTTTTAGGAGAAATAGTTCAACTGGCTCAGTGTTCAGTGTTAAACAAATAAAGACTTTAGTTTATTTTGAGCATCACTGACTCCTCTGCTTTTGTTGGTTTTAAATGTGGGCCTGGTCTCTGTTCTTTCTGCACTGTTTCTTATAAATCCTGTGCTTGTGTTTGTCTGACTTCTGTGAAAATGCTGTAACACCTGGGTTTCCATAGGGATCTCTCGAAGACCAGATCATCGAGGCAAACCCTGCGATGGAGGCTTTTGGAAATGCCAAGACCATCCGGAACGACAACTCCTCTCGATTTGTCAGTTTATCTGTTACTTTTATCTACAAAAATATATATAAAATATGGCCAGGCTCAACCTTTTAGCAGCTTTTATATAGTTCACACAATAAAGAAAATAAAGTCATAATCAATGTTAAATCTAGACCTCAAAGTTCTAATGGGATTGGTCTCAAAAACCTATTTTTTTAATAGAATTTGAATCATTTAGTGCCAGTATTGTCTAAATCCGGGTCTTTTTGAATATTTTTAGGGAAAGTTCATCCGGATTCACTTTGGAACAACGGGAAAACTGGCTTCAGCCGACATAAACATCTGTGAGTCTGTTTGGGCTCAGGTTTTCTTCTCAGACATGTTTTTTATTCTCTTTTGTGTATTCTATTATTGTATAGGTGACTTTTTTATTATTTTAAATCTAGATGGTCTTGACTTATTTTCCTCAGATTTGTTGGAAAAGTCACGTGTGGTGTTCCAGCAGCCGGGAGAGAGGAGCTACCACATCTACTACCAGATTATGTCCAATCAGAAACCAGAGCTGCAAGGTAACCCACCCCCTCATCAGTCCTGTCCAATCGGAGACTAGAACTGCATTTATCTTTTCTTTTAAATCTAAAATGGCCTTTTATTTTATGGCAAATTAAGTTATGAGGTAGGTATGATTTGAGCTTTTCTCTCATAATAAAGCTTGACATAATTATATACATGTAAATATTTATATGTTTTCTCAGACATGCTGCTGGTGACGACAAACCCGTACGACTATCACTTCTGTTCTCAGGGGGTCACCACTGTCGAGAGCGTCAATGACGGAGAGGAGCTGCAGATGACCGACGTAAGACGTTATCCAAACACAACTGCTTTAAAAATGTATACAACACCCTAATATCAGCCAAGAATGTAAATATATGTGGCACATGATCAACAGAGAGGAGCTGTTTTATCTCTGATAAATTCCACTTGGGAAAGATTTGTGATGCACAAGAAAAAAAACTTGCAATTGTTTGTTGCTTCAGCACGCAATGGACATCCTGGGTTTTACTGTGGAGGAGAAATACGGCTGCTATAAGATTGTAGGAGCCATAATGCACTTTGGAAACATGAGATTTAAGAAGAAGCAGCGAGAGGAGCAGGCCGAGGCTGACGGGACTGAGAGTGAGTCTAACTGGTTTTATTGTGGTCTGAGCTGGTTTAGAACAGGTTTATTGTGGTCTGGGCTAGTCTAGAACAGGTTTTACTCAGTCTAACTCTGTGCTCAGGTGTGGACAAAGCTGCATATTTGATGGGCATCAGTTCGGCCGATTTACTGAAGGGACTGTTGAACCCCAGAGTCAAAGTGGGCAACGAGTTCATTGTCAAAGGACAAACTGTGGAACAGGTAACAAACAATAAGAGGAGTCTCTGCTCCCAGGTCTAACCCGGTCTCTGCTCCCAGGTCTAACCCGGTCTCTGCTCCCAGGTCTAACCCGGTCTCTGCTCCCAGGTCTAACCCGGTCTCTGCTCCCAGGTCTAACCCGGTCTCTGCTCCCAGGTCTAACCCGGTCTCTGCTCCCAGGTCTAACCCGGTCTCTGCTCCCAGGTCTAACCCGGTCTCTGCTCCCAGATCAAACCCCGTCTCTGGTCCCAGATCAAACCCCGTCTCTGCTCCCAGATCAAACCCCGTCTCTGGTCCCAGGCCTAACCCGGTCTCTGCTCCCAGATCAAACCCCGTCTCTGGTCCCAAATCAAACCCCGTCTCTGCTCCCAGATCAAACCCCGTCTCTGCTCCCAGATCAAACCCCGTCTCTGGTCCCAGGCCTAACCCGGTCTCTGCTCCCAGATCAAACCCCGTCTCTGGTCCCAGGCCTAACCCGGTCTCTGGTTCCAGGTCTAACCCCGTCTCTGCTCCCAGATCAAACCCCGTCTCTGCTCCCAGATCAAACCCCGTCTCTGGTCCCAGGCCTAACCCGGTCTCTGCTCCCAGATCAAACCCCGTCTCTGGTCCCAGGCCTAACCCGGTCTCTGGTTCCAGGTCTAACCCCGTCTCTGCTCCCAGGTCTAACCCGGTCTCTGCTCCCAGATCAAACCCCATCTCTGGTCCCAGATCAAACCCCGTCTCTGCTCCCAGATCAAACCCCGTCTCTGGTCCCAGGCCTAACCCGGTCTCTGCTCCCAGATCAAACCCCGTCTCTGGTCCCAGGCCTAACCCGGTCTCTGCTCCCAGATCAAACCCCGTCTCTGGTCCCAGGCCTAACCCGGTCTCTGGTCCCAGATCAAACCCCGTCTCTGCTCCCAGATCAAACCCCATCTCTGGTCCCAGATCAAACCCCGTCTCTGCTCCCAGATCAAACCCCGTCTCTGGTCCCAGGCCTAACCCGGTCTCTGCTCCCAGATCAAACCCCGTCTCTGGTCCCAGATCAAACCCCGTCTCTGGTCCCAGGCCTAACCCGGTCTCTGCTCCCAGATCAAACCCCGTCTCTGGTCCCAGATCAAACCCCGTCTCTGCTCCCAGATCAAACCCCGTCTCTGGTCCCAGGCCTAACCCGGTCTCTGCTCCCAGATCAAACCCCGTCTCTGGTCCCAGATCAAACCCCGTCTCTGGTCCCAGGCCTAACCCGGTCTCTGCTCCCAGATCAAACCCCGTCTCTGGTCCCAAATCAAACCCCGTCTCTGCTCCCAGATCAAACCCCGTCTCTGGTCCCAGATCAAACCCCGTCTCTGCTCCCAGGCCTAACCCGGTCTCTGGTCCCAGATCAAACCCCGTCTCTGGTCCCAGGCCTAACCCGGTCTCTGCTCCCAGATCAAACCCCGTCTCTGGTCCCAGATCAAACCCCGTCTCTGGTCCCAGATCAAACCCCGTCTCTGGTCCCAGGTCTAACCCGGTCTCTGCTCCCAGATCAAACCCCGTCTCTGCTCCCAGGTCTAATCCGGTCTCTGCTCCCAGGTCTAACTCGGTCTCTGCTCCCAGGTCTAACCCGGTCTCTGCTCCCAGATCAAACCCCGTCTCTGGTCCCAGGTCTAACCCGGTCTCTGCTCCCAGGCCTAACCCGGTCTCTGCTCCCAGGTATAACCCGGTCTCTGGTCCCAGATCAAACCCCGTCTCTGGTCCCATGTCTAACCCGATCTCTGGTCCCAGTTCTAACACGATCTCTGGTCCCAGATCAAACCCCATCTCTGGTCCCAGATCAAACCCCATCTCTGGTCCCATGACTAACCCGATCTCTGGTCCCAGATCAAACCCGATCTCTGGTCCCATGTCTAACCCGATCTCTGGTCCCAGATCAAACCCCGTCTCTGGTCCCAGTTCTAACACAATCTCTGGTCCCATGTCTAACCCGATCTCTGGTCCCAGATCAAACCCCGTCTCTGGTCCCAGTTCTAACACAATCTCTGGTCCCAGATCAAACCCCATCTCTGGTCCCAGTTCTAACCCGATCTCTGGTCCCAGATCAAACCCCGTCTCTGGTACCAGATCAAACCCCGTCTCTGGTACCAGATCAAACCCCATCTCTGGTCCCAGTTCTAACACAATCTCTGGTCCCATGTCTAACCCGATCTCTGGTCGAGATCAAACCCGATCTCTGGTCCCATGTCTAACCCGATCTCTGGTCCCAGATCAAACCCCGTCTCTGGTCCCAGTTCTAACACAATCTCTGGTCCCAGATCAAACCCCATCTCTGGTCCCAGTTCTAACCCGATCTCTGGTCCCAGTTCTAACACAATCTCTGGTCCCAGATCAAACCCCATCTCTGGTCCCAGTTCTAACCCGATCTCTGGTCCCAGATCAAACCCCGTCTCTGGTACCAGATCAAACCCCATCTCTGGTCCCAGTTCTAACCCTATCTCTGGTCCCAGTTCTAACACAATCTCTGGTCCCATGTCTAACCCGATCTCTGGTCCCAGATCAAACCCCATCTCTGGTCCCATGTCTAACCCGATCTCTGGTCCCAGTTCTAAACCGACCTCTGGTCCCAAATCAGACTCCGTCTCTGGTCCCATGTCTAACCCGATCTCTGGTCCCAGTTCTAAACCGACCTCTGGTCCCAAATCAGACTCCGTCTCTGGTCCCAGGTCTAACACGGCCTCTGGTCTGGTTTCAGGTGAACTACTCCGTGGCGGCTCTGGCCAAAGCCACATACGACCGGATGTTCAAGTGGCTGGTGAGTCGTATAAACTCCTCTCTTTACACGGCTCTGCCTCGACAGTACTTCATTGGAGTCTTGGACATTGCTGGCTTCGAGATCTTTGAGGTAAAACTGTAGATTCAACAGGTTTTAGATGGATTTGAACTGGTTTTACTTGGATTTGAAGTGGTTTTACTTGGATTAACTCCTGCATTCTTGTCTGTTTCAGTTCAATAACTTTGAACAGCTTTGCATAAACTTCACAAACGAGAAGCTGCAGCAGTATTTTAACCACCACATGTTCATCCTGGAGCAGGAGGAGTACAAGACCGAGGGCATTGAGTGGACTTTCATAGACTTCGGACTGGACCTGCAGGCCTGCATCGACCTCATTGAGAAGGTCCGTGTTCCATCACACACATATACGAACACGCACACACCAAATACAGGCCTGCATCGACCTCATTGAGAAGGTCCGTGTTCCATCACACACATATACGAACACGCACACACAAAATACAGGCCTGCATCGACCTCATGGAGCAGGTCCGTGCTCCATCACACACATATACGAACACGCACACACCAAATACAGGCCTGCATCGACCTCATGGAGCAGGTCCGTGCTCCATCACACACATATACGAACACACACACACCAAATACAGGCCTGCATCGACCTCATGGAGCAGGTTAAGGATATTCTTTCAGTCTTAATTTTGTTCTTTCAAGTGTCACTTCAGTAAATCTAAGAAAACCGTGTCACAACATGGCTCCCAGGTCTACTACAGCTGCCTCTGAGACAGATGTGTTCTGTGTTCTGTAGCCCATGGGGATCCTGTCGATTATGGAAGAGGAGTGCATGTTTCCCAAAGCCACGGACCAGAGTTTTAAAACCAAACTTTACGACAACCACCTGGGAAAGTCTCCCAACTTCCTCCGACCAAGACTCGACAAGAAACGCAAATACGAAACACACTTTGAGCTCAACCATTATGCTGGGATCGTGAGTTAATCTACTTTTGCCTGTGTCTGTGAAGGTTCTCAGTCATCCAGGACATCTTGAAGAAAAGGTTTAAGTAAAAGCATCTGGACTTGGTTTTCAAGGTGAAGACGTTTCGTCTCTAATTCCAAGAGACTTTGTCAATTCTCTTGGAGTCCAGATGCTTTTACTCAAACCTTTTCTGCTTTTGCAGAGGTTTACAAGCCCAAAACCAGAACTAAACCCTTGTTCTCTGTTGCAGGTGCCCTATAACATCACAGGCTGGCTTGACAAGAACAGAGACCCTCTGAACGAAACTGTGGTGATACTGTTCCAGAAGTCATCCAATAAACTGATGGCAGGACTCTTCGACAACTACATCAGCTCCGAGATGGGTCCGTCTCTGTTCATCTCTGATGATTCTTTTCATGTATTGGTAAGATCTGATGTGATTTTAATCTGTGCTGATGTAAATGTTCAGCGTCAGACCCTAAAGCCGAGACAAGACACAGGAAAAAGAAGGGCGCCTCGTTTCAGACTGTTTCTCAGCTTCATAAAGTGAGTCTATGTAATTTTTCCAAAAATAAATCTAATTTCTGATCATTTTTAAGTCCAGACTGAGGAGGCTGTTCTTATTCTCTTGTGTTCGTTGTAATATATTTTTTAGGAAAACCTGAACAAACTGATGGCAAACCTGCGCTGCACTCAGCCTCACTTTGTTCGCTGCATCATCCCCAATGAGACCAAGAACCCGGGTCAGAACCAGAACTTCTTATTAATCAAGCCCATTAAGTCCTGAAGTGATTTATCTATTAGTGCTGAAGTTTTAGTTGTTAAGTGTTTCACATCTCTCAGTGTTTCACCAGATGTTTTTGATAATTTTTTTTTATTGTGAAAGGTCTGTGTTTCCTGTCCCAGGTGTGATGGACCCGTTCCTGGTCCTGCACCAGCTTCGCTGTAACGGAGTCTTGGAGGGAATAAGGATCTGTCGCAAAGGCTTCCCCAACCGCATCCTGTACGCAGAATTCAAGCAGAGGTAAGACCAGGTCTGAGCCAGGTCTGAACCTTGTCTGGACCAAGTGTGATCCAGGACTCTGCAGACACCGTATCCTGATTCCTGTATTTGTCCCTCTGCAGACACCGTATCCTGATTCCTGTATTTGTCCCTCTGCAGACACCGTATCCTGATTCCTGTATTTGTCCCTCTGCAGACACCGTATCCTGATTCCTGTATTTGTCCCTCTGCAGACACCGTATCCTGATTCCTGTATTTGTCCCTCTGCAGACACCGTATCCTGATTCCTGTATTTGTCCCTCTGCAGACACCGTATCCTGATTCCTGTATTTGTCCCTCTGCAGACACCGTATCCTGATTCCTGTATTTGTCCCTCTGCAGACACCGTATCCTGATTCCTGTATTTGTCCCTCTGCAGACACCGTATCCTGATTCCTGTATTTGTCCCTCTGCAGATACCGTATCCTGATTCCTGTATTTGTCCCTCTGCAGACACCGTATCCTGATTCCTGTATTTGTCCCTCTGCAGACACCGTATCCTGATTCCTGTATTTGTCCCTCTGCAGACACCGTATCCTGATTCCTGTATTTGTCCCTCTGCAGACACCGTATCCTGATTCCTGTATTTGTCCCTCTGCAGACACCGTATCCTGATTCCTGTATTTGTCCCTCTGCAGACACCGTATCCTGATTCCTGTATTTGTCCCTCTGCAGATACCGTATCCTGAACCCGGCAGCAATCCCTGAGGACTCGTTTGTTGACAGCAGAAAAGCTGTGGAGAAGCTGCTGGGGTCTTTGGACATCGACCACTCTCAGTACAAGTTCGGACAAACAAAGGTCCATTTAATCCTGTAGTCTTTGACTTTTTATCCTTTTTTTTGCAGCATGTTGTGTCTTACAGGTGTATTCTGAGGTGAGGCTGATGTGTCATGTCTGTATTTTTTTTTTTACACAGAGGCCTTTGAACTTGAACCTTTTTACTGAATGAAAAGTCTTCCCCCTGAATATCATTTGACTTCAAGGCTACTTTATTTAAATAATGTTTTTTAGTTTTTTTGAGGTTCTTACTATAAAAAGAATCATATTATTTTTGTCCAGTCTATAAAAAAAATTTTCAGAGACTAATGGGAGGTAGCAACATGTCTGTGAAGGTTTTCTGACATCTTGAGAAAAAAAAGTAAAAGAATCAATTCTTTATCAATTCTGAGATCAACTGGTAAGAAAGCTGAGCTTTATCTCTAGAGGGACGGGCTTAACCTGAAACTAAACCTGATGAACCAGACTGTTCTTGTCTCACAGTCGTTGGCCCTGAAAGGGAGGTGTGACTCCTGGTGTGGGAATTGTTAAGGCTCAGGAGAGTCGTTAGTGACACTGCTCCATTTAGGTGCAGAGTTGTTAGTGTCACTGTTCTATTCAAGTGCTGTGTTTGTTGTTCTAAGGTGAGGCTTTTTTTGTTTTAGGTTTTGTACTGTTGTAAATACTAGGCAACATGAATCTGATGCCACCTCCTCTGTTCAAAGAGGGTTTTTACATTTTAACCCCTCTCTCAAACCATTTGGCCTCTCTGGACAAAATTTGGACATTACTACTTATTTCCAGTTCAGAGGTAACTCCCACAGACAAAAACCCGGCTATCCGGGTTCACCATATCTCCCTGATTGTGGCTCACCTGTACCTGGAGGAAGTGGAGAACAGAGCGCTGGTCTCAACCAGGTGCAGTGCCCAGTCACAGGTTCAGATATGTTGATGACACGTGGGTCAAAATCAGAACCCAGGAAGTAGAAGCCTTCACAGAACACATCAACGCAGTGGACAACAATATCCAGTTCACCCGTGAAGATGCCATAGACAACCGTCTGGCGTTCTTAGACTGTGCACTGGTTATTTGAGGACAGCACTCTCCAAGTAGAAGTTTACAGGAAGCCAACACACACAGATCAATATTTGTGTTTGACTCCAGCCTCTGCAGCACAAGCTGGAGTCATCAGGACCCTTCAGCTCAGAGCACTACCTCAGAAGGTCAACGGAAAGAAGAACAACACATCTGTAAATCCCTGAGAGACTGTGGATACTCCAGATGGACTTTCAACAAAACCAAGAGGACACAGACACCAAACAGACAGGAACCAGGGACAAAAGGGAAGTGTAGTTATCCCTTATGTGTCTGGTTTATCTGAAAAACTTAAAAGGATTTTTTACAAACACAACATTCCAGTCCACTTTAAACCAGGAACACTCTGCGTCAGAAACTGGTCCATCCTAAAAACAAGACCCCCACAAACAGAGTCATGTAGTTTATACAGTTCAGTGAAGAGTGCAGGGACAGTTCTGTTGGAGAAACTAAAGCTTCACAAGAGGATGTATCACAGAAGAGACAATCCTGGACCTGAGTCTGAGTCCACCTCCACCTCAAAGACAAAGGACAGTCCTTCGAGGACAGCTATGTTCAAATTTAGTCCAGAGAGGCCAGATGGTTTGAGAGAGGGCTGAAGGAAGCCATTTTTGTGAAAATGGAAAAGCCCTCTTTGAACAGAGGAGGGGCCTCAGACTCATGTTGCCTAGTATTTACAACAGTGTTCTTAAACCTAAAACAAAAGACCCTCACCCTAGAACAACAAACATGGCACCTGAATGGAACAGGGACAGATACAACTCTGCACCTGTATGGAGCATTGGCACTTACCACTTAGCACCTGAATAGATCAGTGTCACTAACGACTCTCCTGAGCCTTAACGACTCCCACATCAGTTGTTACACCTCCCTTTTAGAGCTATTGACTGAGACCAAAGCAGCCTGGTCCATCAGGTTTGGTTTCAGGTTAAACTCCTCTCCTCTAGAAATAAAGCTTTGGTCTCTTACAGTTGATCTCAGAATTGATAAAGTCTCTTGGAATTAGAGACGAAACGTCTTCACCTTGAAAAACGTTGGATACTGTTTGCAGTTGGACAGAGACCTTTTTACACAGATGTCAGCCTTATGCATTCATCTGAATTACCTTTAATAATGTGTGGCTTACCTGTCCACAAGTGTTCTAAAGTGTGTGTTTACCTGTATTTTCCTGCCCACAGGTGTTCTTTAAGGCAGGGCTCCTTGGGCAGCTGGAGGACATGAGAGACACACGTTTGTCAGAGATTTTAACAACGGTGCAGGCCATGTGTCGAGGGAAACTCATGAGAATGGAGCGAAATAAAATGATGCTACACAGGTTTGTATCAGCCTCTTGGCCTGTAGAGGGGGGCCTCACTTTTATTGTGGATATGGGGGTGGTCATAAGCACACCACACCTGTCCTGTCCTCTCTGCATTTGCTATTTTAAAATCCTAATGTTTGTTTTTAATGCACTCACGAGCCTTGCGCCTTCTTATTTGTGTGAAATTTTGACCCCTCACCAACCCAGCAGAGCTCTATGGTCTGCCGGTCCCGGTGCAAACAGTGGGTAATCTTTCTTTTGTAGTGGTCGGTCCTAAACTCATTGAGTTCCATCACTGACCTGCCTCTGTTTAAAACCAAACTGAAGACCCACTTAATCAGAATGGCTTTTGGCACTGCTCTGTTTTAATTTTTGTAATGTGCTTTTTTGTAATTATGTTAATCTGTTGTTAATGTTAATGTAATATACAGCACTTTGGTCAATCTGTGGTGGTAAGGTGCTATATAAATAAATTATTAATTGATTGATTGAGGATGATCGGTCAGCCTCGAAGGATGAATGGTAAGCCCCTCCTGGATCTAATGGAGAGGAGCTTCATTGCACAGTGACATTTGTTCTGTGTAAGGAGAATAGTAGGACTATAAAGTGAGTGCTGCCTTGTTATTCTTTAATGCTGAGTAACATTTGAGACGTAAGACAGGCACCACAAAGACTATTTTAGAGTAAAACTGAGCCCACCTTTCAATTAATTATTGTGTTTAAAGACCTGTTGTGTCCTGTTGTCCTGTGTCCTCAGAGAAGCGGTGATGGTGATCCAGTTTAACCTGCGCGCCTTCTTCTCGGTGCGCACCTGGCCGTGGATGATGCTGTTTTATAAGCTCCGCCCCTTGCTCAGGAGTGCTCAGGTGGAGAAGGAGCTGGCAGCGCTCAACGAGGACTTTAGCAAGCTCAAGGATGCCTACGACAAGTAGGTTTTATAGCATTTGAACAGGTTTTAGTATCACCTTTTTTTGTTTCTGTTTTAATTGTTTAGTGTTGTTGCAGGTCTGAGGTGAAGCGCCATGACGCTGAGGAGCGGCAGGTCGTTCTGGTTCAAGAGAAGAACGACCTGGCTCTGCAGCTGCAGGCTGTGAGTCACCTTTATAGTTTAAATGGAGAAGCAGAATAAAAAAATGTTTTACCTAATTAATTCACATTATCCATTTGAATATAATAGCTGTTTAATAATAAACAGTTATTGTATGTTCATACCAAGCGTCTCCCATGGAACCTCTTAAATGGTCATCGCGCAAAGGCACCGCCATACGGCAAAATACGGCGAAATACAGCAATATACCGCCGTCCACCAGAGGGCAAGCTCCAAAAACGGAAATATAGGGAGAAAACCCAATGGTGACTTTAAAAGTGTAAAAATCATGTTTACAGACTGGTACAAAAGATGGCTCCAGTCTCTAGAGCTAAGTTTTTACTACGTGACAACTCTGGGGGTGGGAGGGGTGGGGGGTGTTGATTACATTTGTTTACGCTATCTAAAAGCTATGGTTTTACTATGGGGTAAAAGCCAAAAATCCCAGATGAACAGCCATTTTATTGCTGAATCTTAACGACAATATCAATGAATAGGGGACCAATGGGCGGAAAACATCCATATTTATACTATCTATGGTTCATACACGTGGTTTATCACCTGATCATTTTAACTGTGAATCATAATAGAGTAGTATTAACACATACCCTCAGTACAGGTCACCTAAAAGAATGTCTTCTTTTTTATTTAGAAGCATATACCAAGCTTTTTTTTTACCTCAGTTAAAACCTGCATTTAATCTATCTAAGTAAAAATGTTCGACCCTTTTCAGACTCAGCAGCCTTTGATTTGAATCCATTCACAACTGAATTTGAACGAATGAACCGCGAAAGGCTGCGCGGTGGCAGAGTGGTTAGCACTCCTGCCTCACAATAAGGTCCTGGGTTTGATTCCTATCCATGGCAGGGCCTTTCTGTGTGGAGTTTGCATGTTCGCCTACAGCTCTGTGAAGGTTCTCAGTCATCCAGGTCATCTTGAAAAAAAGATTAAAGTAAAAGCATCTTAACTCAGTTTTTAAGATGACGTTTTGTCTCTAATTCTAAGAGACTTTATCAATTCTGAGATCAACTGTAAGAGAGCTGAGCTTTATCTCTAGAGGGAGGGGCTTAACCTGAAACTAAACCTGATGGACCAGGCTGTTTTTGTCTCATAGTCGTTGGCTCTGAAAGGACAGCGTGACTCCTGATGTGAGAGTCGTTAAGGCTCAGGAGAGTCGTTAGTGACACTGTTCCATTCAGATGCTGTGGTTGTGATATTCTTTTGTTTTACGTTTCAGAACACTGTTGTAAATACTTGGCAGCATGAATCTAAGGCCACCTTCTCTGTTCAAAGAGGGCTTTTCAATTCATCAATACATCTGGCCTCTCTGGACAAAATTTGGACATTGCTGTCCTCAAAGGGCCACCCCTCCCTCTAGAGATAATGTTCAGCTCTCTTACCTGTTGATCTCAGAATTGATAAACTCTCTTGGAATTAGAGACGAAACGTCTTTAAAACTGATTACAGATGCTTTTGCTTTATCCTTTTCTTCATGTTCTCCTACAGTTGGAAATTAGCTGCTTAGCTATAGTCTGATACAAGCATCTCTGCTCCGTCTTAATGTATGCTGCCCTAAATAAATAAACTAATCAAATAAAATACCTGTCTGTTTATGTTTTAGGAGCAGGACAACCTGGCAGACGCAGAGGACCGGTGTAACCAGCTGATCCATTCGAAAATTGTCCTGGACCAGCGCCTGAAGGACGTTCAGGAGAGACTGGAGGATGAGGAGGAGGTCAGCGCCACACTCACGGTGAAAAAACGTCAGCTTGAGGAAGAAGTAACGACGCTCAAACGAGACGTAGACCAGCTGGAACTGACGCTATCCAGGGTCGAGAAGGACCGGCACGGAGTCGAGAACAAGGTCTGAACTGGGTCTAAACCAGGGTTATATATTTATGAAACTAATCCACATAATGCCAACTCAGTATAAATAGAAGAATTAGTCCAATGTCTTAAACAACATATTTTCGGTTGTAGGCATATTTCAATACAGGCACATTAGCACCACGCGCAAAAAACACAGCAATTGCTCCGACCAACTGGCCATTGTCCAGGGTCCACCTCGCCTTAGGCCCAAAGCTGCTGGGGTAGGCTCCAGTCACCTGCGACCCCTAACGGGACTAAACATTAGAAAATTAGAAAAGCTATGACAGAGGGCCTAAATCAGCGCCTGTGTGCGGCTGAACATGGCCTCGGCTTTATGCAGGCCTCAAATCAAAACAAAGCGACCTCCCTGTGGAAAGCACGGTGGAGGAGAGTGATTTGCAGCTCCACTTGCAGTAGGCCTACCGTGGATACAAACTGTGGACCATGCAGCAGGCTAGCAGCACTGTGAGGACACTGTGAGGAGCTAGATGTAAACTCATCTGTAAGGTCACGTGCACAAAGATAGACCCTGCACAAAGTCGATTCAGTTCATTCATTTACTGCGGAGTGTGACCACGTGAGGGAAATGTACGACCCGGACTGGCCAGAAGGAGCGTTTGTACTGCGCTTCGATCAAGTGCGTAAATCAAAAGTTTCTCTTGAAGATGTGAAGGCGAACGTGCTTGGGGGGCACACTACCGAGTAGATTAAATTGACAAATAATGAGAGGCATGTCATATAACACTTGTGGTCTGTGTCTGGGACAAATTGCGGCGGATAGGCTAAGGTTCGGCGGCTCGTGGATAACCAGCGGGTTTATGTGTACTGGAACTCTTCTTTCCGAAACAAGATCTGGACAGACTTAAATCTCTTAAGAGTGTGGAGAGTCCACAACAGACTTGGGTTTGGGCATCACAGTGATTAGACTGAATGGTAATTGGTGTAAAGGAATTAAAGTAGCGATCAACAATAATGTTTTTATTAATTTGAATGTTTAGACACATTATGAATGTCCTGTAAATGAATATATTCAAAGGCTTGCCTCAATAGGCTCTTTTATTGAAGAGAGTGAATGCACTTGTATTTATGTAATGGGAGATTTTAATGCAGATGTTTCTGATGTGAAATCCTCGTTTGCCAGCAGTTAGTTTTGTTTTGTCAGGACAATAGTCCAACTGTGTCAAGTTTGGATTTTTTCAACTGACAGCGGTCAGTGAGGTCTGCAGTACTTTATGGCTGGATCATTGCATATGCACTGCTGATGCAACACATCACATGCTTATTTCTGTTATGTTAAGTATAGAAAGCATACCTGAGATAACCAAAAAAAACACCTATGATGGGAGAGTTGAGAGGGCTAAGCTCATTGACTGTGATCTGCAGAATTATCTGGGGTATTTTTGTGTGACAACATTAACTGTAAAAACCCAAACCACAATGATGATTTCTGTAATATGTATGATAAAATTGTGAAGGTATTGAACAATGCACACAAATAGTTTTGCAACAAAAGATCTAGTGTGTATGTCATTAATGTGCAAGATAAGCCTTTAAAAACACGTGACATAAAGAAACAAGCTGCATCAGTTTAAATATGCTGTTGCTTTCGTAAAAAGGAGCAAACATACTCTTAAAGCTAATTCTTTAGCCCAAACTATTACAAAATGACTTCTGTAAAGAAGTTAAAGTTGAATGATAGCAAAATTCCTCTGCTCTCTAGTGTTGAAGGGGTTACTGGGTCTGAAAATATTGCGGAGCTTTGGAGAAAGAATTTCAGTGACTTATTCAATTGTTTTAATTTAAAAAAAAATGGAATTGTGTTTCTTGATAATGTAGTTGTCAGGGCTTTCGTAAAATTAGCTCTGGATAGAAAAAAAAGAGCATTTGAATTTTGCCAGGCACAGACTTGTATTACTTGCGTTGTGTTGGAATGCTGATTCACGGCACATTGCCCATTTTTATGCTCTCTGTCTTTGTAATTAAGGTCAAAACAGGAAAAATATCCAGCATAGAAAACTAAAGATCTATTGCCTTAGCTAGTGCGATGTCTGTGAATGTGAAGGTATTAGAAATAAAATTACTAGAACAAAAAGAGTTTTCAAGGTAAAGACATTTTGTCTCTAATTCCAAGAGACTTTATCAATTCTGAGTTTAACTGGTCAGAGAGCGGAGCTTTATCTCTAGACCCAAAACTAACTCTGATTGGTTGACTGTTTTGGTCTCATAGTTGTTAGCTCTGAAAGAACAGTGTGACTCTAATGTAAGAGTGGTTAAGGCTCAGGAGAGTTGTTAGTGACACTGTTAACTCTAACTCTGGTCTAACTCTGGTCTTACCCTGGTCTTACCCTGGTCTAACCTTGGTCCAACGCTGGTCTAACGCTGGTCTAACGCTGGTCTAACGCTGGTCTTACCCTGGTCTTACCCTGGCCTAACGCTGGTCTTACCCTGGTCTAACCCTGGTCTAACCTTAGTCTAACCTTAGTCTAACCTTGGTCTAACGCTGGTCTAACGCTGGTCTAACGCTGGTCTAACGCTGGTCTAACGCTGGTCTAACGCTGGTCTAACCCTGGTCTTACCCTGGTCTTACCCTGGCCTAACGCTGGTCTTACCCTGGTCTAACCCTGGTCTAACCTTAGTCTAACCTTAGTCTAACCTTGGTCTAACGCTGGTCTAACGCTGGTCTAACGCTGGTCTAACGCTGGTCTAACGCTGGTCTAACGCTGGTCTTACCCTGGTCTTACCCCGGTCTAACCCCGGTCTAAACCCCGGTCTAACCCCGGTCTAACTCCGGTCTTACCCCGGTCTTACCCCGGTCTAACTCTGGTCTAACTCTGGTCTAACTCTGGTCTAACTCTGGTCTAACTCTGGTCTAACCCCGGTCTAACCCCGGTCTAAACCCTGGTCTAACCCCGGTCTAACTCCGGTCTTACCCCGGTCTTACCCGGTCTAACTCTGGTCTAACTCTGGTCTAACTCTGGTTTCTCGCTGGTCTAAACCTGGTCTAACCCCGGTCTTACCCCGGTCTAACTCCCGTCTTACCCCGGTCTTACCCCGGTCTTACCTGGTCTTACCTGGTCTTTGTCCTGGTTCCAGCTGAAGAACCTCTCTAGGGAGATGTGTGTCTTGGATGAGTCCATTCTGGTCTTGACTCGGGAGAAGACTGCTCTGCAGGAGGCCCATCAGCAGGCTCTTCAGGACCTGCAGACCCAGGAGGACAAGGTCACAGCCCTTGCCAAGACCAAGACCAGACTGGAGCAGCAGGTGGACCATGTAAGTCTCACCTGTCTCTCACCTGCGTCTGTGTCTCACCTGAGTCTCACCTTAGTCTGTGTCTCACCTGAGTCTCACCTGTCGGCAGGTGGAGGGGACTCTGGAGCAGGAAAAGAAGGTCCGTGTGGAGCTGGAGAGGACTCGTCGTAAACTGGAGGGAGACCTGAAACTGTCCCAGGACACAGTCCGAGACCTTGAGACGCTGAAGGAGGACCTGGAAGACCGCCTCAAAAAGTACTGTCCCAGACTGGGTTTAGTCCAGGGTTTTAGTCCTGTTTAGTTCTGAATCCAATCCTGGTTTAAACCTTGTTTAATCCTGGACTTGTCCCGGTTTAACCCTGGTTCTCGTGTCTCTACAGGAAAGACTCAGAACTGTCTCAGCTTCAGTCAAAACTGGAGGATGAACAGAGCATTGTGGCTCAGCTTCAGAAGAAGATTAAGGAGCTGGAGGTTTGTGTCACAGATTTTTGGAGGTGTATTTAACAGCACTGTGATGATGTTTTTCTGTTTTTTTAGACACGTATTGAGGAGCTGGAGGAGTCGCTGGATGCAGAGAGAGCCTGGAGGATTAAGGCTGAGCGACAGAGGAACGACATTGCTCGAGAACTGGAGGAACTGGGAGAGAAACTAGAGGAGGCTGGAGGAGCTTCAGCTGCTCAGATCGCACTAAACAGGTCTCACACTGTAACTACAATCAACTATGACCAACTAACACCACCCACCACCAACACCTGAGCCACTAACATCTGAGCCACAAAAGAAGTGGCTGGAGAAGGCATTCATCACAAACACTGTACACTCCACATATCAACTACTCTGAAAGTTCAAAACAACGTTGGTGCTTCTAGTGGGGCAAAGATGCCACTCTCTGTTAAACAGGACTGACAGTGTTCAAACTGTTGGCAAGAAACAGACTTTTGGTGCCTCGTCTCCACAGGAAGCGCGAGGCAGACTTCCTAAAAATGCGACGAGAGCTGGAGGAGGCGGGGCTACACCACGAGACCACGGCTGCAACGCTTCGTAAAAAACACTCAGACACCGTCACCGAACTCAGTGAACAGATCGACACACTGCAGAGAGCTAAGCAAAAACTGGAGAAAGAGAAGGCCGAGACCCGACTGGAGGCTGACGACCTGGCCTCCAACGTGGAGTCCCTGACCAGAGCAAAGGTCAGACCGGGTCTAGAGGGCTCTGATCAGGTTTTTAATGGATCTGATCAGATTTTAAATGGGTCTGTTTTTCAGGGAGCAGCAGAGAAGTTGTGTCGGTCGTACGAGGATCAAATGAACGAGAGTAGGAATCGTGCTGATGACCTTCAGAGACAACTCACAGAAGCGTCGGCTCAGAAAGCACGCTCCCTCACCGAGACTGGTGCGATGATAATCCTAAAAACTAGTCCGAATTTAGTCCTGGTTTGAACCTGGTTTAGTCTGGTTTTATTCCTCTGTTTTGTGTCACAGCTGAGTACAGCCAGCGTCTGGAGGAACGGGACGCTCTGATTGGTCAGCTGCAGCGCTTGAAGGCTGGGCTTACTCAGAACTCTGAGGATTTAAAGCGACAGCTGGAGGAGGAGAGCAAGGTATTTCCTGGTCTAGTCCTGGTTCAAACCTGTGCCTTAGGAAAGACTTTCTTTGGAAGCCCTTCAGATGGTTCTATGGAACAGACCATCTGTACAGAAGGTTATCACTCAATAGGCAGCAGTAGTTTGAATGTTGAATATGTGGTTATGTATTTATGTCTTACAGGCTCGTGTGGGTTTAGCCCATGCCGTCCAGGCGTCCCGACATGACTGCAGCCTCCTCAGGGAGCAGCTGGAGGAGGAACAGGAGGCCAGGGCTGAACTGCAGAGGGCGCTGTCTAAGGCCAACAGCCAGGTGGCGCAGTGGAGAGCCAAGTACGAGACAGACGCAGTGCTCAGGATCGAGGAGCTAGAGGAGGCAAAGTAAGAACTGCCTCGAAAACAGTCACAGTTAATCAAATGTTATTATTAATCCCTGTTAGACAGGAGCTTGAGGATTAAGAGATACACCTGCCATAAACCTTTAGTAACTAAGAAAAGAAAAGCTAAAAGACAATTGTTCTAAACCAAGAAGCTGGTTGTTAAACTGCAGACCATTTTTTTTATAGAAAGAAGCTGGTAGTTAAGCTGCAGACCCTGGAGGAGGCGGTGGAAGCATCCCAGGCCAAGTGCTCGTCTCTGGATAAAATCAAAATCCGTCTCCAGACTGAAATTGAGGACCTGGTGGTGGAGCTGGAGCGGTCCAATGCTAGCGCTTTAGCTTTGGAAAAAAAGACGAGGAACTTTGACAAGGTTTTACACCAAATACTAAGTTATTATTATTATTATTATTATTATTATTATTAGGCCCGAGGACCTATTGTTTTTGCTCGAGTTATTTTTTTTATTTATGTATTTTTTTTTTCTCCAAAATGATCCCCAATTTGACCCAGTAAACATGCGCAAAAAGTCATTTTTATTGGGCCCAAAATTCAAGGCCGGCGAAAAATTTATGTATTTAAAGTCCCTGAAAACAATGACTCTGTGGCGACCCCTAGAAAAGTCAAAATACATTGGACCTATGGAAAGTGAAAGTAATTTTTGCAAATGTAGAAACATGAAACTTGGTACATCCATAGGACACCTCAGGGCAAACAGAAAAGTCTATAACAGCAACAGCCTAAACTCAACAGGAAGTCCGCCATGTGGGGTGAAAGGCGTGACCACCTAAATCACACCCCTCGCGTCAAAGATGAAACCAGTGTTAATTTTGACACAAAATTTTAATTTAGTTTTAGTCTTAGTCTTTTGACTATAATTCTTTTTAGTTTTAGTCAAGTTTTAGTCATCTGATTTGTTTTAATTTTAGTCTTATTTTAGTCGACTAAAATTGCTTGGTATTTAGTCGACTAAAATTACTTAACAGATTTACTAGACAATTTTTTACAATATTTTATAAGTTTGGTATAGAAAATATAAAAATATATAAAACACAAATTCAACTTTATGTCAACACAACAGTCTCTTTATTTCAATTCAAAAGCTTTTATGCAACAACAAACACTGTCATGGTAATGTAAACAATAACTAGCTGCCAATTCACCATCAATAAAAGAAAAATAAAGTTAGGTCCAGGACCTTAAAGCTTACAGCTGAGCTGAACAATAAGTGCAAACATTTTTAATTTCGAATCTAAAGTGCACTGAACGACATTGTCTTCTTGCTACCACAATGCTGGTAATTCAACCACAGAATAGTAACACTTATTTACCTCTATTCATTTTCAAGAAAGCACTTCGTGCTAAAGTGACTTCTCTCTTCTTCTCATGCAGTTTCGCCTGTTCTGTTCTTCTTCTTCTTCTCTAGTATTAATGGCGGGTCGCAACCAATTTTTTCGGTGCATACCGCCACCTACTGTTCCGGAGTGTGTTCGACTGTTCCGTTTTGCGGATTGGTTCTTTTGTTCGTCTATCCCGTCTGCTAATTGGATTTTCGTCAGAGTCTATTTTCGTCTCGTCCTTTATTCGTTGACGATAATGTCAATCAATTTAGTTATAGTTTTAGTCTCCATCAGTGACTTCTTTTTTAGTTTTCGTTTCGTTTTCGTCCGCAAAAAAATTTTTGTGACGAAAATAATGACGAAATTATTTCGTCAACGAAATTAACACTGGATGAAACTCAATGCGTTTTCTTCTAAAAGGCCCCAAATTTGTTGAGTATTATCTAGACACGAGTGCCAACAAAAGTTATCAGTTTGTTTTTTGATACATTTGTGGCTGTGGTTGTAATGAGCCTGTGAAGAGGCAGACATTACTTTGGGAAATAAATGCCATTTACAAAATGCCAGGATGCTTCCTTTGGAGGAGGCTCCTCTAAAGCCAAGACTAGAGTTTTGGAAAACTCCTCAGAATCTTCTGGAACTTGTAAACTTTATTTTAGACAACTAATATTTACATTTTTACTTTTTAACAAGCGGGTGCAGCACTTTCTGAGTCATTGCAAATCTCCAGCCAGCACTTTGTTTTTCTCGCCTCAGCTCAAGCATAAACTCTTATTTTCAAAAGTTCAGACAGATCCCAGGAAAACCAGGGAATGTGGAGACCTTTAACTCTAAATACAAGGTGGTGTAGCAGGCCTCAGCAGTAGCACAGGCCCGAGGTGATGAAGCAGGCTCCAGAAGAAGATTCAAGCAGAGGCACAGGCCCAGTTATTTGACATTATTGTGAAGTTTACGCTTTAAAGCACGAAATGCAATCCTCCGAGTTCATGTGTCCCCGCAGTCGCAAGGGAGGGCCTTTATCGGCGCTTGCGGCTTTAATTATTAATTATTATTATTATTATTATTACGTACTATATTTCTTGACAGGGACCATGTACAGGTGCATTATTCATAAAAGAAGCCCTGTACAAACTGTAGCTCTCCAAGCTAGTTTCCATCCACAGTCCCTCGGACACACTGACATACATTATACATACTACTAATAACAGTTAACAGTCAATTCATCAATAACAATAGCCACTAAAAATACCCAAAAGCAAATTACACAAATACTAACATTATAATAATGTTAGTATTTGTGTAATTATGTTGTGTAAATATGTTCTGATTTTCTGCTCCGGTCTGTCTGTAGTTAATGACAGAGTGGAAGACGAGGTTCGAGGAGAGTCAGAACGAACTGGAGGTGTCTCAGAGAGAGTCTCGCAGCCTCAGCACAGAACTGTTCAAACTCAAGAACTGCTACGAGGAAGCGCTGGATCAACTGGAGACAGTCCGCCGAGAGAACAAGAATCTGCAGGGTAAGGACCACAGAACAAGAACAGAACCTGCAGGGTAAGGACCACAGGACAGAACCTGCAGGGTAAGGACCACAGGACAGAACCTGCAGGGTCAGGACCACAGAACAGAACCTGCAGGGTAAGGACCACAGAACAGAACCTGCAGTGTAAGGACAATAGAACAAGAACAGAACCTGCAGGGTAAGGACAACAGAACAAGAACAGAACCTGCAGGGTAAGGACAACAGAACAAGAACAGAACCTTCAGGGTAAGGACCACAGAACAAGAACAGAACCTGCAGGGTAAGAACCACAGAACAAGAACAGAACCTGCAGGGTAAGGACCACAGAACAGAACCTGCAGGGTAAGGACCACAGAACAAGAACAGAACCTGCAGGGTAAGGACCACAGAACAGAACCTGCAGGGTAAGGACCACAGAACAGAACCTGCAGTGTAAGGACAACAGAACAAGAACAGAACCTGCAGGGTAAGGACCACAGGACAGAACCTGCAGGGTAAGAACCACAGAACAAGAACAGAACCTGCAGGGTAAGGACCACAGAACAGAACCTGCAGTGTAAGGACAACAGAACAAGAACAGAACCTGCAGGGTAAGGACCACAGAACAAGAACAGAACCTGCAGGGTAAGAACCACAGAACAAGAACAGAACCTGCAGGGTAAGGACAACAGAACAAGAACAGAACCTGCAGGATAAGAACCACAAAACAAGAACAGAACCTGCAGGGTAAGAACAGAAAAGAAACTAAGATGATCTATGAACCTGTGAGTCATAAATGTGAGATTCTCAGGACTTGAATCTACTGGAGCAGAACTATCTATCTAGTTTGGGCTTGTTTTTAATGGTTCTGACTGGTCTTTCAGACGAGATTGTGGACTTGACGGAGCATCTCGGTCATGAGGGAAAGACCATCATGGATCTGGAGAAAATAAAAAAGGTTCTGGTTGTGGAGAAGAGCGACATCAAAGCAGCACTGGAGGATGCTGAGGTTAGACTTATAGAGGGTTAAAGAACACTCCACACAGACACAGCTGAAAGAACACTCCACACAGACACAGCTGAAAGAACACTCCACACAGACACAGCTGAAAGAACACTCCACACAGACACAGCTGAAAGAACACTCCACACAGACACAGCTGAAAGAACACTCCACACAGACACAGCTGAGAGAACACTCCACACAGACACAGAGCTAAAAGAACACTCCACACAGACACAGCTGAGAGAACACTCCACACAGACACAGCTGAAAGAACACTCCACACAGACACAGAGCTAAAAGAACACTCCACACAGACACAGAGCTGAAAGAACACTCCACACAGACACAGAGCTGAGAGAACACTCCACACAGACACAGAGCTGAGAGAACACTCCACACAGACACAGAGCTAAAAGAACACTCCACACAGACACAGCTGAGAGAACACTCCACACAGACACAGCTGAGAGAACACTCCACACAGACACAGAGCTAAAAGAACACTCCACACAGACACAGCTGAGAGAACACTCCACACAGACACAGCTGAGAGAACACTCCACACAGACACAGAGCTAAAAGAACACTCCACACAGACACAGCTGAAAGAACACTCCACACAGACACAGCTGAGAGAACACTCCACACAGACACAGAGCTAAAAGAACACTCCACACAGACACAGCTGAGAGAACACTCCACACAGACACAGAGCTGAGAGAACACTCCACACAGACACAGAGCTAAAAGAACACTCCACACAGACACAGCTGAGAGAACACTCCACACAGACACAGAGCTGAGAGAACACTCCACACAGACACAGCTGAGAGAACACTCCACACAGACACAGCTGAAAGAACACTCCACACAGACACAGCTGAGAGAACACTCCACACAGACACAGCTGAAAGAACACTCCACACAGACACAGAGCTGAGAGAACACTCCACACAGACACAGCTGAAAGAACACTCCACACAGACACAGAGCTGAGAGAACACTCCACACAGACACAGAGCTAAAAGAACACTCCACACAGACACAGAGCTAATAGAACACTCCACACAGACACAGAGCTAAAAGAACACTCCACACAGACACAGAGCTAAAAGAACACTCCACACAGACACAGCTGAAAGAACACTCCACACAGACACAGAGCTGAGAGAACACTCCACACAGACACAGAGCTGAGAGAACACTCCACACAAACACAGAGCTAATAGAACACTCCACACAGACACAGCTGAGAGAACACTCCACACAGACACAGAGCTAAAAGAACACTCCACACAGACACAGCTGAGAGAACACTCCACACAGACACAGCTGAGAGAACACTCCACACAGACACAGCTGAGAGAACACTCCACACAGACACAGCTGAGAGAACACTCCACACAGACACAGAGCTGAGAGAACACTCCACACAGACACAGCTGAGAGAACACTCCACACAGACACAGAGCTAAAAGAACACTCCACACAGACACAGCTGAGAGAACACTCCACACAGACACAGCTGAGAGAACACTCCACACAGACACAGAGCTAAAAGAACACTCCACACAGACACAGCTGAGAGAACACTCCACACAGACACAGCTGAAAGAACACTCCACACAGACACAGAGCTAAAAGAACACTCCACACAGACGGTCTTTACAGAGATTATAACAGGTACTACTCTACAGCCAAGACTCCACTGGAGGAGTTGAGATTCTTCATAAAATCATTACACTTCATTTAATGTCAAGCTTAACAGACGGGTGATAGAGTTAATGAGTCTCCACTGCTGGTCTACAAGCTCAAAGGACCGAGACAGCTGCTGGTAACTGTGGTTTTGATTGTCTTTTTTTTAATATTGCCTTCAGGGT
Source organism: Neodontobutis hainanensis (assembly GCA_024349245.1). Lineage (NCBI taxonomy): Eukaryota > Metazoa > Chordata > Actinopteri > Gobiiformes > Odontobutidae > Neodontobutis > Neodontobutis hainanensis. Next base: position 239,290 of record JALDNG010000336.1, on the reverse strand, counting down.
TGTTGGTTAGGGTTGTTCTTTACTGTTGCTTTTGATGGTGCTTTCAGGGAACTCTAGAGCATGAGGGAACAAAGACGCTGAGAGTCCAAATGGAGCTGCAGCAAGTAAGGTCGGACATTGAACGCAAGATTTCAGAAAAGGATGAGGAGATTGACAACGTCAGGTGAACAACAAACTAAAGGAATTTAAACAGGTTTTATTTGGTTTTAAACAGGTTTTATTTAGGTTTGAACATGTTTTAGATAGATGTGTACGGAGCCCCTCTGGTCTCACTATGTCAAAAAAAAAAATATATGTAACTAAGTCGTGGCCACGAGATAAGTAAATATGAATGAATATAAAAAGGAGAATGCACAATGGAGCAGCTTGCAGCATGCACGCTAACTCTGCCACCCATAAGGCTCATACATACAGCCAGATGGACCTAAGCCTACAACGCCCTCTGCTGACGTTTTATCGTAGGCTACACAGACATGCTTTTCCAAAATGTCAAACACTTCAATAATTAATGAACCAGTCTGCACACTACTATAGACTATCTTAAAATCATAATCAGAAATACTTTATTGATCTTTATTGATATCGATAACCCAGGAGACAATTGTTGTGTCACAGTTGATGTGTACATCAAGAAATATAAATAATATAAGTTGGTAAATAAACAAGTGGCCTATACACATGTAAAAAGTATAAATATATGCTATAAAATATAAATAAGAGTTATAAAGGACCATGGATATGCAGCCTACAAGATTTACATTACTGTATTAACAGAATTGAATTGATTGTGATGAACAGTACTAGTAAATAAATAGAAGCAGAACTGCAGCAAACTATATTACACTGAATATTAAAACAGATAATATTGCACAGAATGTGAAGTATTACATTGCACTACAGCACAGGGTCCATTTAAATAACAAAGGTTATCGATATCAATAAAGATCAATAAAGTATTTCTGATTATGATTTTAAGATAGTCTACAGTAGTGTGCAGACTGGTTTATTAATTATTGAAGTGTTTGACATTTTGGAAAAGCATGTCTGTGTAGCCTACGATAAAACGTCAGCAGAGGGCGTTGTAGGCTTAGGTCACCTCCATCTGGCTGTATGTATGAGCCTTATGGGTGGCAGAGTTAGCGTGCATGCTTTCGGGAGAAAAGCTGCTCCATTGTGCATTCTCCTTTTATATTCATTCATATTTACTTATCTCGTGGCCACGACTTAGTTACATTTATATATTTTTTTGACATAGTGTGACCAGAGGGACTCCGTAGATGTGACAACATTTTAGACAGATTGATTTAAACAGGATTTTGATCATCCTCTCTACCTTCTCCACTGATGTCACCTGTGCAAAAACTGATTACTACCATTCTAAGATCAACTACTTATCTGCCCTCCTTTGTCCGCCGGCTCCCCCACCCTCATCGGATTTAACAGCTGATGATTTTGCGTCTTTCTTTGAAAAAAAAAAACAAAAAACAACCGCCGTCAGCAGTCAGTTCTCTGCCCCACCACCTGTTGAACTCATCCACACCCCTGGTTTGTGTTTGCTCCCTTCTTTTTCTCCTCTAACTGAAGCAGACATTTACAAGGTCATTGGTTCTAACCACCCTACCACCTGCCCGCTAGATCACCACAACCTCTCCATTCAACTAGGCTCATCAACCATTACACCGTCCAGCACTGCCAGAAATCTGGGAGTGGTAATTGATGATCAGCTAAACTTCAAAAGTCATGTTGCCAGCACCAGGTCCTGTAGTTTTGAAATGAAGAAAATGGAGGAGGGGTGCACGTGGCAGAGTGGTTAGCACTTCTGCCTCACAGCAAGAAGGTCGTGAGTTCAAAACCCGGCCGACTCAAATATTCTCGGCCGACTCCGGTCTTTCTGTGAGGAGTCTGCATGTCCTCCGAGTGTTACCGTGGGTTCTCTCCGGGTACTCCGGCTTCCTCCCACCGTCCAAAGACATGCATGTATAGGACAACTCTAAAGTGTCCCTAGTGAATGAATGTGAGAGTGAATGGTTGTCTGTCAATGTCTGTCTCTATATATCAGCCCTGCGACTAACTGGCCACTGTCCAGGGTGTACCCCGCCTCAGGCCCAAAGCTGCTGGGATAGGCTCCAATCACCCGTGACCCCTAAATGGGACAAAGCGGTAGAAAATGAATGAATGAATGTTGCCAGCACCACCAGGTCCTGTAGATTCATCCTCTAGAACATTAGGAAAATTAGACCTTTCCTATCAGAGCACTCTACACAAATCCTAGTCCAGGCTCTTGTCTTGTTTAAACTGGATTATTGCAATGCTCTACTGGCTGGACTCCTGCTGCACAACCAAACCTCTGCAGATGATCCAGAATGCAGCGGCAAGAGTGGTCTTCAATCAACCAAAGAGGGTGCATGTAACTCCCCTCTTCATTGGGTTACACTGGCTCCTGCTGACGCCTGCATCAAGTTCAAAGCTCTGCTCTTGGCCCTTAAGACCACCACTGGTTCCACCCCCTCATATCTTAACTCACTAATACAGACCTATGTGCTCTGCCTATGAACAACTGGTGGTACCATCCCAAAAAGAATAAAAAATCCACGTACCTTCACTGGATCGGTTACACATTGGTGTAATGATCTACCTGCTGCTATAAGATCAGCAGATTCTGTAGCCATATTTAAAAAAAACACTTGAAAACACATCTCTTCCATCTCTTAATTCTATCTCTTTTCTTTAAAAAATAAAAATAAATAAAAACTTCCTATCCTTAGCTTTGTATATTGTGCTAGGCTTTAACTGACTAGTTTTTACTGCACTTCTTCATTTTGCTACGTTGTGTTGTTATAATTGCTTTTATTGTTTTCTTCATTAGTAAGTCGCTTTGGATAAAAGCATCTGGAAAATGACTAAATGTAAACAGGTTTTATTTGGGTTTAAACAGGTTTTATTTGGGGTTGATTTTTTAGATGGATTTGAACGAGTTTTAGCAAGTTTTAGATTGATTTTAAACAGGTTTTTGATAGATTTAAACCGTTTTATATAGAACTGGTTTAAGTTGGGTTTGAACAAGTATTTGATGAATTTGAACAGGTTTAGATGGATTTACACAGGTTTTATTTGGACCAGGTTTTAGAAATGTAATATACTGTGTCTTTTCAATAGGAGGAATCAGCAGCAGGCTCTAGAGGCGATGCAGTCAACTCTGGAGGCCGAGTGTCGCAGTCGCAGTGAGGCTCAGCGACAGAAGAAGAAACTGGAGTTGGAGCTGAACGAAATGGAGATTCAGCTCAGCCACGCAAACCGCCAGGCTGCAGAGAGTCAGAGGGTCATCAGAGTGCTGCAGGGCCAGGTAACCATGTCTGTACACTCACCTGTTACACACCTATCACACACCTGTACACTCACCTGTTACACACCTATCACACACCAGTACATTCATCTGTCACACACCTGTACACTCATCTGTCACACACCTGTAAACACTCACCAATCACTCATCTGTCACACACCTGTACACTCATCTGTCACACACCTGTACACTCATCTGTCACACACCTGTAAACACTCACCAATCACACACCTGTCACACACCTGTACACTCATCTGTCACACACCAGTACACTCATCTGTCACACACCAGTACATTCATCTGTCACACACCAGTACACTCATCTGTCACACACCAGTACACTCATCTGTCACACACCTGTAAACACTCACCAATCACACATCTGTCACACACCTGTAAACACTCACCAATCACACATCTGTCACACACCTGTCACACACCTGTACACTCATCTGTCACACACCTGTAAACACTCACCAATCACACACCTGTCACACACCTGTACACTCATCTGTTACACACCAGTACATTCATCTGTCACACACCAGTACACTCATCTGTCACACACCAGTACACTCATCTGTCACACACCTGTACACTCATCTGTCACACACCTGTACACTCATCTGTCACACACCTGTAAACACTCACCAATCACACATCTGTCACACACCTGTAAACACTCACCAATCACACATCTGTCACACACCTGTCACACACCTGTACACTCATCTGTCACACACCTGTAAACACTCACCTGTCACACACCTGTCACACACCTGTACACTCACCTGTCACACACCTGTCACACACCAGTACATTCATCTGTCACACACCTGTACACTCATCTGTCACACACCTGTACACTCATCTGTCACACACCTGTAAACACTCACCAATCACTCATCTGTCACACACCTGTACACTCATCTGTCACACACCTGTACACTCATCTGTCACACACCTGTAAACACTCACCAATCACACACCTGTCACACACCTGTACACTCACCTGTCACACACCTGTCACACACCAGTACATTCATCTGTCACACACCTGTACACTCATCTGTCACACACCTGTAAACACTCACCAATCACACATCTGTCACACATCTGTCACACACCTGTACACTCATCTGTCACACACCTGTAAACACTCACCAATCACACATCTGTCACACACCTGTACACTCACCTGTCACACACCTGTCACACACCAGTACACTCATCTGTCACACACCTGTACACTCATCTGTCACACACCTGTAAACACTCACCAATCACACACCTGTCACACACCTGTACACTCATCTGTCACACACCTGTCACACACCAGTACATTCATCTGTCACACACCTGTACACTCATCTGTCACACACCTGTAAACACTCACCAATCACACATCTGTCACACACCTGTACACTCACCTGTCACACACCTGTCACACACCTGTCACACACCAGTACATTTATCTGTCACACTCCTGTACACTCATCTGTTACACACCTGTACACACACCTTTACACACCTGTACACTTCCCTTTCACACATGTCACACACCTTTGCATTCACCTGTACACTCATCTGTCACACACCTGTCACACACCTGTACACTCATCTGTACACTCACTTGTACACTCATCTGTCACACACCTATCACACACCTGTCACACACATGTGACTCGCCTGTCACTCACCTGTCACACACCAGTACATTTATCTGTCACACTCCTGTACACTCATCTGTACACTCACTTGTACACTCATCTGTTACACACCTGTAAACACCTTTACACTCACCTGTACACTCCCCTTTCACACATCTATCACACACCTGTACACATCTGTCACACACCTGTACACACACCTTTACACACCTGTACACTTCCCTTTCACACATGTCACACACCTTTGCATTCACCTGTACACTCATCTGTCACACACCTGTCACACACCTGTGTTTCTCCTTTGTCTCTCACCTGTCTCTTAGGTGAAGGAGCAGCAGCTGGAGCTGGAGGAGAAGCTGCAGGTGACCAATCAGCTGCGAGAACAGATTGCGCTGTTGGAGCGGCGCTGTTTATTGATGACGGCTGAGAAAGACGAGCTGAAGGACGTCTTGGACCTGACGGACCGAGCGAGGAAGAGCGCAGAGCATGAGTTGGTGGAGGTGTCCGAACGGGCCACTCTCCTTGCCTCACAAGTAACTGTAGTCCTTGAACTGGGTTTAGTTGGATTAGAACAGGTTTAAGTTTGTTTTTACCATGATTTCCCTGCTTTTCTGTGATAGAACTCAGGTCTGGTAAATCATAAGAAGAAGCTGGAGGTGGATGTGGTGCATCTTATCGGAGAAGTGGACGAGGCTCTGGTCGAGTCTCGAACGGCAGATGAGAAGGCCAAAAAGGCCATCACTGATGTGAGTCCTGAACAATCTGAACCAGGACTCTCGTATTGTTTGTTTAATTTACCACTCTCATCCGGCCGGTGGCGCTGATGGCTGTTTAAATGTGTTGTAATACCTCTCCTGTCCTGCAGGCAGCACTGATGGCGGAGGAGCTGAAGAAGGAGCAGGACAGCAGCTGTGTCCTGGAGCGACTGAAAAAGAACATGGAGCTCACAGTGAAAGAGCTACAGCTGAAACTGGACGAAACCGAACAGATGGCTCTGAAGGGAGGCAAGAAGCAGCTGCTGAAGCTGGAGAACCAGGTCAGTACCTGGAGAAAATCTAGTTCCAAGTTTTGTTTGGATTTGAAAGGTTTTGTCTGGATTTGACAGGTTTTGTCTTGTTGCAGGTGCGGGAGCTGCAGATGGAGCTGATGGTGGAGCAGAAGAAAAGTGAAGAGTATCACAAAGGAGTTCGACGCTACGAACGGAGGCTGAAGGAGCTCACCTCTCAGGTCTGACTCTGAGGTTTAACACTGAACATACCTTATTGTTGTGTAAGAGTGTTAGCCTGAAAAATCCCAGGAGCTGTGATGTTGGGGGCTAGATGCTACTGGTAGGATCTCTCGAGTAAGATCGAAGGGGGGACCGTAAGGGGTCGGTGCTGTGTGTGTTGGGTGGTAGCCAAATACAGGAACCTCAACAACTCAATCCCCGGACTTTGAATCTGGGACTAGGGACATGGAATGTCACCTCGCCGGGGGAGGAGCCTGAGCATGTGAGGGAGAACTGACTAGTGATAGTCCCAATCTGAACACAAGTGGTGTTCTGTTATTGAACTTCTGCGCTAACCACAGTTTGTCAATAACGAACACCATGTTCAAGCATAAGGGTGTCCTTCAGTGAAGGTGGCACCAGGACATCCTAGGCCAGAGGTCTATGATTGACTTGTGGTTGCTTCGTCTGACTTATGGTCGTATGTCTTGGACACTCGGGTGAAAAGAGGGGTGGAACCGTCACCTGATCACCGGTCTGTCGGAATGTTTGGCTGAGTCACTGTCAGGGAGATCTTCAATTCCCACCTCCGGCGGAGCTTCGACCAGATCCCAAGGGAGGCTGGAGACACTGAGTCCTAGTGGACACCGGAAGTAAGGGATGCCGTCAAGATGAAGAAGGAGTCCTATCCAGTCTGTGGGACTTCTGAGGCAGCTGACGGGTTGTTGTACAGGCACAATCTCAGACCTGGGAGGAGTTTATTGAGGCCATGGAGAAGGACTATCGGTCGGCCTTGAAGAGATTCTGGCAAACCGAAGCAGTGCCTTGTCAACACTTTTTACAGTGGAGGTGGGAATATGCTGACTTTAACTATATTGTTGAATTGGATTTCTACGGAGATTGTCGGACAGTAGAAAGAATACTTCAAGGTTCTCCTCAATCCCACCATCACGTCGTCCACTAAGGAAGCAGAGGCTGGAGGTGGACTCATCCATCACCCAAGCTGAAGTTACTGAGGTAGTTCTTAAGAAGTTAAGTATTAGTAAAGGGTGAGAACACTTGCTTATGTCCTGTTCTCTCCCTCAGTCATTAAGGGATGCAGACAATCACACTTATCCTTAAAAAAGGTAAAAACCCAGATGACTGAGCTAGTTATAGGCTCATAGCTTTGCTAAATCCAGATCTTAAATTATCCAAGATCTCAGCACTGTACTGGAAAAGTTTATGCCTTTCATAAGGTCAGAGGCTCTAGTCACAACATCAAAGACTCCTGGCAGTAGAGTCTTTGGCCAAGGCCATCGGGCAGAACTCAGAAAATGTATTTTATACGCTGATGATGTCTTGTTATGTATCACAGAACCTGCAGTTTCTTGTGTTATTAGCATTATCCCAATAAAGCCTATAATAATATATTATTAAAGTTTGGGCTAATTACTATATTTTTGGCCTATAATTTTTCTAAATCACTTGCCAATGGGTTGCCTAAAGACAGAACTTAATATCCTTAATGCCATTCCATTGGTCCAATGGCAATCAGATTACACCAAGTTTAACCAGATGTTTAAGGCTAGTTTTATACCTCTTCTAGACAACACATCAGTGTACCGTTCTGTTAATGTGAAGGACCTGGGTCAAGTCAACAAAGCTCTCAATTTACCAGTCGAACTGTGTTCCTACTCTCACCTTTAATCATGAGCTTTGGGTCATGACCGAAAGTTTGCAAATTATAATTTTTTAATAGGTTCAAAATTTAAAATTGAGCTTAAATGAGGAGAAAGCTGGGATTTAGAAACAGAACATAGGAAACTCACCGGGACGCGGCGTATCAGGAGCTTGGATCTGTGATTAGGAGCGACACAAAGATACATTTCTAAAACTTATTGGTGCTGCTATTATTCACATTCCTCATCTCTGCCTGGGACTAGACCAAGTCCTGACACCTGTATCCTGTCTGCTCTGTCAGTGCGTAAAGGGTCCACTTTGCACTGAGACCCCTACTGCTTTCCATTTATGCTACACAGCTTGTTTTGAAGCTGAAAGGATCAGTGTTCATGTGATTGAAACCAATTGGAACTTGAGCATAAACACAAGATATGATATAAGAAAAATCTCTGTGTGCTTTCTTCTGTCTGTAGTCTACTACCAAATAAAAAAGTTAAAAAAATGCACCAGTTTGTATAAAATACTCCACTTTTTTTCCTCTCGTGTTGATGAAGAGCATGTCCCGACATGTAGCTGTCGGTTTTGTTGCACAAAGACTATGGTGACGTCCCATTTAAGCCGGGACAGTCACGTTTTTGCTGCTTATTTTTAAACCTCCTGTACCAAGGATATTTGCCAAAACACTAAAAGGTCCCAGTTTTCCCCTCTTCCTGTCCCGATTTTCTCGTTTTTTTCCGTCAACGCCATCATAAAGCCAAAGTAGCGCTCTTCGCTCGTAACTCATTTGTCAGTAGACTGTCTGTGTGTCAGTCACAGAGTTGCCATGGTTACGGCAATATTAACCAATTGGAAAAGACCAACAGTGTTCCAGATGTCTGTAACTCAGCACTGATTGGTCCATTTAAGTCCAGCTTTCATTGTTTCAGTCTGTCATTAGCCAAAAGAAAGTAATTTGATAAGAGTTTCAGGAACAATAACTGTCTGCTTTTATTAAAGCACATGTTTTTGTTACATGTTAATATAATAAAAAAAAGTTACTCAATGCAATCACTTCACTTTTTTGTGTTTACTGGTGGCATATTGATTTTTCAGCATTTACCATTAAGGAATTTCTGATAAGGTGCTATCCTTTTTGCATTTGTAAAATTAAAGTCCTAATTCTGCCAAAATAATGACAAAATATCTATTTATATGGTTGTAAGTGATTTAGTTTATAATAAAATTAATGATTTTCATTGCCTGAATGATTAGTATTTTTCTAATAGTCTGCACATCCAATATTAAAAAGAAGAACTTAACAACAAATTAAATAATAGTTTTGCATTTAATCCCAGTTGAATGACTCTAACATAAATATAATAGGCTATAAGCAATAAAATGTTATGATAATAATAATCAGCTGCACTGGAGGAAAGCCCTGTGATAGATTAAAAGCAAAACCCTCGTTACACATAAATCCTGCCTTTTTACAACTCAAGTCCCGCCTCTTTATACCTGCTCCGGCTCAGGTCCCACCTCTTTGTACCGGCTCAGGTCTCGCCTCTTTGTACCTGCTCCGGCTCAGGTCTCGCCTCTTTGTACCTGCTCCGGCTCAGGTCCCACCTCTTTGTACCGGCTCAGGTCTCGCCTCTTTGTACCTGCTCCGGCTCAGGTCCCGCCTCTTTGTACCGGCTCAGGTCTCGCCTCTTTGTACCTGCTCCGGCTCAGGTCTCGCCTCTTTGTACCTGCTCCGGCTCAAGTCCCGCCTCTTTGTACCGGCTCAGGTCTCACCTCTTTGTACCTGCTCCGGCTCAGGTCCCGACTCTTTGTACCTGCTCCGGCTCAAGTCCCGCCTCTTTGTACCGGCTCAGGTCTCACCTCTTTGTACCTGCTCCGGCTCAGGTCTCGCCTCTTTGTACCTGCTCCGGCTCAGGTCCCGACTCTTTATACCTGCTCCGGCTCAGGTCCCGCCTCTTTGTACCGGCTCAGGTCTCGCCTCTTTGTACCTGCTCCGGCTCAGGTCCCGCCTCTTTGTACCTGCTCCGGCTCAGGTCCCGACTCTTTGTACCTGCTCCGGCTCAGGTCCCGACTCTTTGTACCTGCTCCGGCTCAGGTCCCGACTCTTTGTACCTGCTCCGGCTCAGGTCCCGACTCTTTGTACCTGCTCCGGCTCAGGTCCCGCCTCTTTGTACCGGCTCAGGTCTCACCTCTTTGTACCTGCTCCGGCTCAGGTCCCGCCTCTTTGTACCTGCTCCGGCTCAGGTCTCACCTCTTTGTACCTGCTCCGGCTCAGGTCCCGCCTCTTTGTACCTGCTCCGGCTCAGGTCTCACCTCTTTGTACCTGCTCCGGCTCAGGTCTCGCCTCTTTGTACCTGCTCCGGCTCAGGTCCCGACTCTTTGTACCTGCTCCGGCTCAAGTCCCGCCTCTTTGTACCGGCTCAGGTCTCGCCTCTTTGTACCTGCTCCGGCTCAGGTCCCGACTCTTTGTACCTGCTCCGGCTCAGGTCTCACCTCTTTGTACCTGCTCCGGCTCAGGTCCCGACTCTTTGTACCTGCTCCGGCTCAGGTCCCGCCTCTTTGTACCTGCTCCGGCTCAGGTCTCACCTCTTTGTACCTGCTCCGGCTCAGGTCCCGCCTCTTTGTACCTGCTCCGGCTCAAGTCCTGCTTAAAGTCCTCTTTGTACCATAAGCTTCCATTTCCCCCCGATACCTGCGGAATAGTTATTTTCTTTTTTTATACCTTTATTTATCCAGGAAAGTTCCACTGAAATTACAAATCTCTTTTGCAGGGGAGTCCTGGCCCCATGGGGGGGACTATTCTACATGTCTTTAGGAGGGGTGAGATCACAAGAAATCAGTGAAAATTTGGGTATAAATACCCCAAAATTCTACTTTATCAATACTTTACTAGAGAGATTATTTTTCTCCAGACATGGATTTGGCAGATTATTTGGCCAGACCAGGACCAGACCTGGACTTTGGGTGGATTACAGTTATTGAAAATGTTACGATCGCTGAGTCTTGTCTGTACTTGATAGGCTACACGCACACACACTTTGTGCTGTTGTGTGGGGTCACTGTGTGTTGTAAATCATTTAAAAATGATCTTGAGAGCTCTTTAGTCAAAACAGACAAACATTACTGGTGTGGAGTTGCTCACATTATTTCTCTGATCGTAAAACGCAGTGCCCGGTGGAGGAGAAGGTGCACATGTTGTAGTCCATTTTTGGGATGTGTAGTTTTTATTAAGCTGCTGTGGGTCACTGTAACTTCCCCTTGTGTTTCCTCTGAGAGGTTAGTGGAGTCGAATTGTGGAAACACCACTGAAGCTCCTTTCCTTTATCAATAAAGAGCCGCTTCATGTCTTACTGTTGACTAATGACGTAGCTCACAAAAGTTAAGGAATAGTGGTTAGGAAACAGGAGCCATCTTTTAACCAGTTTTAGATTCAGCTTGAGTTTGAATGATCTGAAACTGAGAGATGAGTTGATGATGTGGGTGAGAGCAGACACAACAGATGGAGAGATGGCCTGAAGGAGATGTGTGGGGATGGGCTCCAGTGGGCAGGTGGTAGGGTGGTTAGAACCAATGACCTTGGGAACATCTGCTTCAGTTAGAGGAGAAAAAGAGGAAAGCAAACATATATTAGGGGTGTGGATGAGTTCGACAGGTGGTGGCACAGAGAACTGACTGCTGATGGAGACCATTTTTCTTTACAAAGACAGACGCAAAATCATCAGCAGCTGTTAACTCCAATGACGGATTCATCATATCTTCCGCTCCATGAAACACGTTAATGCTAGTACTACACATATATGGTTCTTTAATATATTTGCATTGTACTAAAATGTGTTTATTTTCAATGGATATATATGCGGCTGAAACGGGTAGTCTTGTGGATCTCGAGTTTTTCAACATTAACGTTTTCATATAACATTATAGCCATTATGCCCTTTAGAAAAAATATTTTTTGAGGAGTGTTGGGCGCTAATCTTTTGTCCTTAATGACATTTTTTTCCTTACATTACTTTTACTTTTATACTTTAAATGGTTTTGAAACCAGTATTTTTACAATTTTACTTGAATAAAAAGCTTGAGTTGATTCTTCAACTTCTACAAAAGACTTTTTAAATCCTAGTAGCTATACTTCTACTTGAGTAATGAATGTGAATACTTTTAACATCAGTGGGGAAGTCATCGCCCAAGATCTCAGATACAGCTGGACGATATTTTGTTTCCTTTACAGGGCGGACCTGGGTGCTCCATTAGAGCCAGAGAGGTGCTTAGGAGCAGCTGAGGCTTATCTATTCAGTGTGATTTATATGTAATTTTGTTTGTGTTGTGTATTTCAGTCTGAGGAGGACAGGAAGACGCTGCTGCGGATGCAGGAGCTGGTGGATAAACTTCAGACTAAAGTCAAGAGCTACAAGAGACAGGCTGATAACGCCGTCAGTAACACTTTCATTATTAATACTTAATATAGTTATATACTGAAACTGAATCTGCTGTACCTGTGGTGTCCACCAGGAGGAGCAGGTGAGCTCCAATGTAATCCGAAACAAAAAAATCCAGCACGAGCTGGACGACGCAGAAGAACGAGCCGACATTGCAGAAACCACCGTCAACAAACTGAGAGTGAGGACCCGCGAACAGAGTGTCAAGGCGGCCACTCAGGTAACATTTATAAAATCAAAAATCTAATCCCCCGTAAACGTAAATGTCCCCTAAAATGGTTGAAACATAGGAATGATGCACACAGGGCACAAGGTCTATAAAACAGGCAGCAACAACACAAAGAACACAGTCCCAATGTAAAAACTGAACTAACGTGAACATGTCAAAAACAGAATATCTTATACTATGTCATGTTTTATACCCTAACCCTAAACTGTTGTAAGCCTGTCATCTGTCACTGTGGAGCTGTTGAAATCCCCTCAGGAGCAAAACAAAATCTGATAAAATATTTTTTGTTTACATGGTTTATTTTGAAATAAACTAGTTATAACTACAATATGCTATTTATTATATAGTTTTTTTATGATTTCTGAAAATGATCTTGCAACCCTCACTTTGGGAACCCCTTTATATAATTGAATGTGACCTTGAACTGTTGGTCTCTTCTCATGTCTGAGTTTAGTTTAATGTCAGAGTGAACAGTGTCTAACCTGTTTCCACAGATTGCTGAGTGAAGACCCTCTGATTTCTCCAGGCAAACTTTTGCAGTGGATTCATTTAGAGTTTTTTAGCCTGTTTCTTTTTTTTCTTTTTTTTAAAGCCTTTGAACAAGTCCTTATTTTGAGTGCTTTGTGGTGACCTGAGGCTGTTCCAATGACTGTAGAAAATATGGACGTCTTCTGCCCATTGCTCCCCTGTTCACCGATATTGTTCTCACCACAGGGCAATAAAATGGCAGTTACATCTGGGCTTTTCCGCTTTTACTGCAGAGTAAAACTATAGTTTTCAGTTAGCATAAACAGACGTACCCCCCCCCCAGAGTTGTCACGTAGTAAAAACTTAGCTCTAGAGATCGGAACCATCTTTTGTACCAGGCTGTAAACATGTTTTTTACTCTTGTAAAGTCACCATTGGGTTTCTCCTTACATTTCTGCTTTTGCAGCCTGCCCTCTGGTGGACGGAGGTAAATTGCTGTATGGCAGCGCCCTTACTCGAGGACCTTTTAATGGTGGTTCTCTGAGAGAGGCTTGGGCTGTTCTGATTTTCTTTTTAAAACTGTTTGTTGAAGCATGCTTTTGTCTCAAAGTCTTCTTTGTGTGTTTTAATGTTTCTCTTAAGTTTAATTGTGTTGTATTTGTATCTGTAACGGGCGACAGAAAGAGGTGCTTCAACGTAACACTACCTGATTTCCTTTTATCATTTGAGTCAAATATCCACTCACCTTTAGAGCAAAACTGCAGAGTTTTAGTCTAATTTTCAAAGAACAATTAAAATTTTAATTCATTAACGGACATGTAATGTGGCTGTTCTTAATGTATTTGAGTTTGCTTTGTGGGTGAAATGTGTGAAGTTCTAAATTTTTAAAGTGTGATGTGAAAGACTGCATATTTTCTGACGATTATGAATGTTATTAAATTCATGAAGCTCAGTAAATGTTAGCAATCAATGTGAATCAATAAAAAAAAAAAAAAAAAAAAAAACTCAAATTTGAGAGTGTTGTCCCCGTCTTTTCTAAAACCTTTTGGTACCCAAGAATGGTTCAAAAAAGCGCTATATAAATGCACACCATTTACAAAGGCTGCACAATATTGGGAAAATATGCAATATGCGATTTTGAATATTGCGATAACGATATTTCTTGCGATATCACATTTCCCTAGATTTATTAGCCATTTTAAAAAAATGTAATATAATGATCATACTAAAATAAACAGGTAATAGATAATCTTCTGATCTAATTAAATGCACTGTGAACAAAGGCCTTTTTTTCTTTTTATTTAACTGTCAAGCACAAATGCTTGACACATTTGTTATTAAAAAAAATTGTTTTATTTATCGCACCTCTCCGCAATACATTTACATTTATTCATTTAGCTGACGCTTTTATCTAAAGCGACTTACATTGTTCTACAGTAATTACCAGCGTTACAGCCACTGGAGGCAAGGTGGGTTAAGTGTCTTGCCCAAGGACACAACGACAGTATGAACTGTGGGGAGAGTGAGAATCGAACCGGCTACCTTCCGGTTGAAGGGCGACCGCTCTACCCACTGCCGCCCTATACAGATATCGCATATACTATTATCGCGATGGCGATATTTTTTCGATATATCGTGCAGCCTTACCATTTACCATTTAATATTCTGGTTCTATTGCCCCTCACGGCTTCTGTAGATTTGAACAATACCCACACTTGTGCCCTTCAGTTGCGTATTCTTGCTGATGGGTGCAATTGCGGAGGGTGTCCCAATTCTCCAGGGGTTGGACGCCATGCCCTTTTTGTGCCCTTGATGCACACTCTCAGTAAGTGTATGGAAGCGGACTTCGCTGAAGGGTATTTCATACAATTTCTCTGTTTTTGTGCAATTTCAACCTTGGATTGTAATAAAAGATGGATGTTGTGTGCACATTGCTCCCCCATTAACCAAAATTGGCCTCACCACAGGGCAGTAAAATGACGGTTACTTCCAGACTTTTCTGCTGTTACTGCAGAGTAAAACTATAGTTTTCAGATAGCGTAAATGTACATATTACACATAAATTGACCCCCCCAGAGTTGTCATTTAGTGAAGACTTAGCTTTAGAGACCGGAGCCATCTTTTATACCAGGCTGTAAACAGGATTTTTACATTTGTAAAGTTGCCATTGGAGTGTCCATTGGATTAGGCTCCAAAAGCACAGAAATAAATATATATGGATCAACTGGTGACAGCGCTGTCCGGTTTACATCGAGTTATAATCTACAAACCGCTCTCGAATTACAGCCGCCTACGTTTATTCTTTCTCATTGACACACCGGTCCCGGGACGTAAATACGCTTCCAAAACAAAACAGCAATTGTGCTAGGCCCTCCGTCATGCAACCCCAACAAAATATATATCAAATTAAAGCTTAAAGTCTTGTCTTTCAGACAATATAAACAATTTTAAGACGCTACAACCACACTGCCAACCCCAAAGCCTTTTTTACAGACAAGCACAAAGATTGAGTTTGGACTAGTCTTGCCTTTAGACATTTTTTTTATGGCTCAAAAGGCAACAAATCTCCATAAACTTGGTGTCTTTGAGTCCGCAAAGCCACATGGAATAATATCCAGTAAAATAATTTGGTCTACAAGACATGTTAGTTCCTCCAACGCACAAAAACTGCAGAAAAGTATTCCAACTTGAAATCAGCATCAACCCTTTTCATGTTTCTTTCGTAAATAAAAAGCATAATTCCTTTTCGACCACCGAAACCACCTTCGATTGACTCAAATTCTGGCCAATTCTTGATGGTTTTGACACTCTGTGACCAATAAGAAGACACGGAGGTCAACAGACAGCTCCACGATTATGCTCCACTTCAACGTCTTTAGTTCCGGGTAGAAGTATCACTGAGCGTCATCACTACCATAAATTGATAGCCAATGACATACAGTTTCCGGCAAGACCACATATGGCAACTTTTTTTTCTAACACCAGCGTCTGGCTCCGCGTAACGTCGGTCTTGTGAAGGAGAGAGCAGAGAGGGCGCATGTGGGTAAAGTACGCACGCGGGTCTTTTTTGAGTAAAAACTATGGAAAACCTTACAGAACATGGAAAATACTTGCTTGAGGGTTTATTGGAGGCATGTACATTGCATTTTATTGACATTTTGCAGTCAGAAGAAAAGCCTATATTTCTGGCGTAAACTGAGGACATGTTTTGAATGGAGCTGGATGACAGACTCGATACGCAAGTGTGTTTTTATTGTGCTTTTGACTATATTTTAGATAAAAATAAGATTGGCAGACACTAGAACATGTAAAATAATAAATACTGACTATTGGTTGACAATAAAAAGCTATATTGTAAATATATTATATTACCGTCATTTTTATATTTTACATATTATATATAATAATAAAATCTGTTTTTGTTGTTTTATACATATTAGACAGGCAGTTGAAAACAAGAAAAAGGAGAAGCGGGGGAGGAGCAGTCCTCACCTTCAGGGCGGATGTAGTCTGATGTGAGGAGAAACTTTTCAAACCTACCCTGTCCCTCCTTTATCATGCTCTTGGAGTCTTGGAACAACTGATTTGCATTGTTATGACCAATGTATATAGTTTGCGGTGTGAGTAGTCATCAAGTTATTATTTTGGCCACAGTGTGTTTTAGTCTTCAACTACCTGCTGAAGCTTTAGACACCTTTATTTTCACTAAATATTTTAGGTGAGGACACAAAAAGTAATTTCTTCTGTGTGTTCCAAAGTGTATAAAATTGTATCAGTAAGACTTAGAGAGATTCTGGCTGCTGTGGGTGAAGCTAGAGATTGTTACCTTTACAAAGAGCCCAGACTTGTATTTAAATTCCAAAGGGTTCAATAACGGCAATCATTTTAATCTGGAGAGGTCACATTACACACAATACAGCCAAAATGATCCTGCTTTTTGCAGCCGTACCTGGACTTACTTGTCTGTGCAGCATGATCTCGGGAGGTCTGCTTTCCAGGTGAAGAAGGCAGAAGTAGGGGAGCAGAGGGCAGGTCCATCGTGAAAACTACAAGAGAAAGAGTTACGTATAACGTGGCTGTAACTGAGTGAAATATAGTCTCCAAAGTAATGTGTAAAAGCCCTGTAAAATGTTAACTATTATAACATAATATAGAGAGAAACATAGCATGTTCATGAATCTAAAATCATTTTACATTTACATTTAGTCATTTAGCAGACGCTTTTATCCAAAGCGACTTACAAGTGAGGAAAACAATGGAAGCAATTTCAACAACACAAGGAACAAAAAGCATAAGTGCACCAAAACTAGTCAGTTAAAACCTAGCACAGCATACAAAGCTAAGGATAGGAAAGATTTTTTTTTTTTTCTTAATAAGGAATTGATAGAAAGGAAGTTAAGAATTCAGTGTTTGTCAGTCAGGTGTTGACAAAAGAGATATGTTTTCAAGCGTTTTTTAAAGATGTCTACAGAATCTGCTGATCTTGTAGCAGCAGTAGATCATTCCACCAATGTGGAATAGATCCAGAGAAAGTACGCGAGAGTGATTTTTTTCCTTTTTGGGATGGTACCACCAGACGTTGTTCATTTGCAGAGCACAGGGATCTGGTAGAACATAGGTCTGTGTGAGTGAAGATATGAGGGGGCGGAGCCAGTGGTGGTCTTGTAGGCCAAGAGCATAGCTTTGAACTTAATGCGTGCCTCAACCGGGAGCCAATGTAACCTAATGAGGAGAGGAGTTACGTGCGCTCTCTTCGGTTCTTTAAAGACCACTCTTGCTGCTGCATTCTGGATGAGCTGCAGAGGTTTGGTTGTGCAGCAGGAGTCCAGCCAGAAGAGCATTGCAATAATCCAGTTTGGACAAGACAAGAACCTGGACTAGGATTTGTGTGGAGTGCTCTGATAGGAAAGGTCTAATTTTCCTAATGTTGTAGAGGATGAATCTACAGGACCTGGTGGTGCTGGCAACATGACTTGTGAAGTTTAGTTGATCATCAGTTACCACTCCCAGATTTCTGGCAGTGCTGGACGGTGTAATGGTGGATGAGCCTAGTTGAATGGAGAAGTTGTGGCGGGTCTTTGGGTTTGGCAGGAATCACTAGCAGTTCTGTTTTTGCAAGGTTCAGCTGCAGGTGATGGTCCTTCATCCAAAGTGAGATGTCACTCAGGCCGAGACACGAGCAGAGACCGTCGGATCATCAGGTTGAAATGACATGTGGAGTTGAGTGTCGTCTGCAGCAGTGATAGGAAAAGCCATGCTTCTGAATGACAGAGCCAAGGGAGGCCATGTTTATGGAAAAGAGTAGTGGTCCAAGCACTGAGCCCTGAGGCACCCCTGTATTAAGATGTTGGGGCTCAGAGACCTCATCTCTCCAGGATACTCTGAATGACCTACCCGAGAGGTAAGACTTGAACCATTGTAACGCTGTTCCAGAGACACCCATCGCACTGAGAGAAGACAAGAGGACGTGATGGTTAACAGTGTCAAAGGCAGCAGAAAGATCCAGTAAGATGAGGACAGATGACTTGGATGACTTGGATTTGATTTTAATTTATTAGTATTTTGGCTTTAATTGCACAATCTACAGGTTATTTTTGTACATTTAATACATGTTTTAACTCTGTTTAGAAAAAGTATGTGACAGATAACCATCTTTCAATCTATAGTTTAATTCCAAAAACATGCCCAAAAACCAGAAGTGGGACTAAACATATTTATACATTTGAAGTCGTTGCTTTATTTAGTGGACTTGCAAATAAAACTTCAAATAAAATTAGCATAAAAAAACATAAAAGAGTTTTAACGACCATTGAGTTGATTTCAAATTAGTTGATAAATGAAGTCAAAGTCATGAAGTCCACTTATTATCGTCAAACAAGCGTAAACCAATAATAGCAACGAGAGAAGGGCGGAAAATTCCACTGTGAAAAAACAAAATGTAGCTCGGGCGGGAAGCTCCACTTGCGTTAGCCTGGTGTTAGCAACAGGTTAGCATTAGGGCCAAGCGTCAGTTTTTAAAAAATGCCTCGGGTTCGTTTTTTTTTGTCTACACTGCACTGCCGGAAAGAAATTAGACGAAGATGCAAGGCAAGATGAATGTAGAGCTGCTGGTCTCGGAACACAAATAACTATATGACAAACGCGACATCGATTACAAAAATGACTTGCTCTCTTCTTCTGAGTGAAAAGCGAGTGTCAAAAGCGTGTGTATCGTGGTATTTCTGTTTTATATTAAGCGCCATCTAATGTCAGGGAATGAATTTGCATGTTCACTCGGCTCATCGTCAGCGAAAATCGCTTGGGTGTGAACACAAAAAACGCGTTGAAAAACGCTGGCGAATAACGCGCGACGATATTTGTCCCGGTGTGTACGGGCCATTGACGGTATAAGAGCTGGACATAGCAAGCCCGCTTCCGGCCCTTCTACAGTCATTGGTACGGGCCTTTAGCCTCGGCTACCGCGAAGTAGGCGTAATTACCCACGCACGCGCTCATTATGCCCACCCATGCGCTTGCGATGCAACACTCCCTTTGCTCATTTTAGTAACATCCTCTGACGAAGGAGACTGAAATGTCCGGATGTAATCACCATTTTTTTTGCCCTGACTTTGAGACAATATCGGTGAATAGGGGACCAATTGGCGGATAACATTCATTTTTATTTACAATCTATGGGTTAAACACGGGTGCTGCAGAGTCACCTCCTCGCCACTAGGGGTGTAAGAGGGAAATTGAGCAGGGCTGAGGCTGAGGCTCAGGCTCAGCTCCAGTAGGCTTCGTAGAGCGGGATGGGAGAGGTTGAGCTGACGCTGAATCAGGCCAAGGAGAAGCCCCCTGAGCTCGGCCTGATTCCCGGGGAGGAGCCGATGATCTGGAGCCACGAGGTGGAAGTGTGTTTGTTCCACGCGATGATCGGACACAAGCCCGTGGGTCAGTTTCCTTGAGCATCCCCCATTTAAAACAACGGGATTGTTAGCCTTTAGCATTTCCCAGGTAAACCAATGGAAGTGTTAACCTGCTAGAAGATTCACTGCTAAAACATAAACATTGGCACTTTAAAACGCCATTGACCAAGTAACCACCAAAGGGGTGTATTAGACTCACAAACACTTTAAATTATAAATTACAGTAATTTAAATACTTGTTCATTGTGTCTTTAGCTACGAGGCTAACGGCTAAAAACATAAACTGAGCGTGTGTACGGCTTGTACGGCTTAATTTAAACCTTTATTCCTTAAGCTGCTAATTTTTAACAAAGCTGCAGGAATTTGTTTAAGAATCTATGAAACAAGGATAAATGTTTATGTTTAGAGTAAGTCTTCTATGTTTTTCAGTTGAACGTCAAACTAATTGTATTTATTTGTTGAATAAAGTTAATTTTATAAGAAATGCAGAGAAGAAACTGTCTCAACAAAGACATCTTAACAACAGAAAGTGTTAGTGTATAAATGCCCAAAAGTTATGATGTCAAAAGATGAGACAGAATTGAGCTTTGCCTTTTTCCTGGAATCTTAAAATTAGAAATGGGTTTGAGAATAATAATGCCATTTGGTTCAGCAGAGTATTCTTGTTCTGTTTGGGTGTGTTGGGGTACCTGGTTTTAGCCTCGGAATGTTTAGCACAACTTAAGGAGTGCACTTGGTAACCTAGTACAGGAGTCTGTGACCTTTTGAAGCCAAAGAGCCACTTCATGCCAAGAATATAAAATGTGCATCTGCCATGACCAATAGACATATTTCAGACCTTTACATATTGCACTAAACTTGGTTTAGATTATCTTTTTTATATATTATTCTGTATTAATCATTTGATACATGACTTTTTCCAACAGCACAATAAATGAACACTATGTGATCAATAAAAATATGTTGCCCTGACCATAAAGGCTACACTTTTCAATCCGTGATCACAAAGCACTGGACACTTTTTGGCTTTTGTAACATAAATGGCGGCAGTAGCTCAGTGGGTAGAGCAGTCGTCTTTCAACCCGAAGGTAGGCGGTTCGATTCCCACTCTCTCCACAGTTCATACTGTCGTTGTGTCCTTGGGCAAGACACTTAACCCTCCTTGCCTCCAGTGGCTGTAACACTGGTAATTACTGTAGAACAATGTAAGTCGCTTTGGATAAAAGCGTCAGCTAAATGAATAAATGTAAATGTAAATGCTAAATAAGAAAAAAGCTTTACAGCGGACTTGAATGCTACGTTATGTTGATAACGCATGGCCTCTTTACAAAATGAAGACATTTTTTGGATCTTATTCCTGGTTTGTTATGGTACTTTGGGAACATCAGCGGCTCTCTGCTTCAGGAAGGGGAGCACTGGTGTGTTTTTGAACCTGTATGAACAAAGCCCGGGTCTGTGTCGATGGGATCTGTCAGATTATTGTGGCTGCACTTCTGGGAGTGTTATTAACCACCGCAGCTGCAGAGTTTGGGGCTAAGATGATGTGGGCAGTAAGAATGAGATCAAAAGTCTGTGTTTAATGTGTAGGCAACACCAAAACGTGAGGTATGAAAGAAATTGCATAAAAATGATACAATGCCCCTCCAGATAATACCCCTCACTAGATGCACTATTGTGCCTAAGTCTTGAACTGTGTTTACACACCTGTCGGGCCTCTGACTTTAAAGCAGTAAAGTTAGCTTCTATTCTGCTATTATTTTGCGTAGCGGTTATTTATTTTTATTCAGGAGCAGGACGCACACGCAATGCCTCTACCAGCTTATATCAGTGAGGAAGTCTAAGGTTATATCGGCCCTAATGAGCAGTGTTTATGGGTAAAATATCACCACCCTTCTAATCAAATGTATAACTCTTTGAAGACGAGCCATGGTGTGATCAAGAAACACTTTTACTTGAGCGCTAAAAGGATGCAGTCCTCAAACTGTATTAATTGTACCGGACTCGGTGCAGTTTTAATTAAACACCTACGTATCGCAACAAAATTTTCTTTTTTTTTTTTTTCTCGTGTGAGAAACAAAGTGTGGTGTGTGAGCGTGTGCACTTTGTGAAATGTGTGTCGGTTAACACTTAAGAATAAATATATAAATCCCCTTAAAAGCCTATCAGGTCCGTTCTATTAATGTTTTTTTATTAAAAAAATACCTAAAACTTATGTATTCACTAGTCTCCCATTGTTTCCTGTGTTATGTTCAGTTTCCTGCCCTTTTCATCTCAGGTTCATCCTACTTTATCTGCTGTTTCTCTCAGTTTTCTTTCTGTTTCTTCAATAACCCTAACCCTCTGTCTGTACTTCAGGAGTGAACCGTCACTTCCACATGATGTGCATCAGGGATAAGTTCAGTCAGAACATCGGGCGCCAGGTTTCCTCTGACATCATCTGGGACCACCTGGGAACGATGTATGACATGCAAGCTCTGGTGAGTCCTGGTTCAGTCCTGGTTTAGTCCTAGTTCAGACTGGCTCAGACCTGGTTTTCTTTGTTTTCAGCACGAGTCTGAGATCCTGCCGTTCCCAAACTCAGAGAGGAGCTTCTCGTTACCTGATGACATCAAATTCAGAGAAGGTGCTGCTCTGGACTCAGCTTAAAAACCCGGTGACCCTGTCTGAGAAATGTCAGACATTTTAGTTCAAAAGCACATTTAAAATAAGAAGACTTGTCACAAACCTCAGTAAACCAGTCAGTGTTTCATTTTAATTTTAATCCGTTTTCGTGAAACTGAACAAATATCTACGGAGTCCCTCTGGTCTCACTATGTAAAAAAAAAATATATATAAATGTAACTAAGTCGTGGCCACGAGATAAGTAAATATGAATGAATATAAAAGGAGAATGCACAATGGAGCAGCTTTTCTCCCGAAAGCATGCACGCTAACTCTGCCACCCATAAGGCTCATACATACAGCCAGATGGAGGTGACCTAAGCCTACAACGCCCTCTGCTGACGTTTTATCGTAGGCTACACAGACATGCTTTTCCAAAATGTCAAACACTTCAATAATTAATGAACCAGTCTGCACACTACTGTAGACTATCTTAAAATCATAATCAGAAATACTTTATTGATCTTTATTGATATCGATAACCTTTGTTATTTAAATGGACCCTGTACTGTAGTGCAATGTAATACTTCACATTCTGTGCAATATTATCTGTTTTAATATTCAGTGTAATATAGTTTGCTGCAGTTCTGCTTCTATTTATTTACTAGTACTGTTCATCACAATCAATTCAATTCTGTTAATACAGTAATGTAAATCTTGTAGGCTGCATATCCATGGTCTTTTATAACTCTTATTTATATTTTATAGCATATATTTATACTTTTTACATGTGTATAGGCCACTTGTTTATTTACCAACTTATATTATTTATATTTCTTGATGTACACATCAACTGTGACACAACACTTGTCCCCTGGGTTATCGATATCAATAAAGATCAATAAAGTATTTCTGATTATGATTTTAAGATAGTCTATAGTAGTGTGCAGACTGGTTTATTAATTATTTATTGAAGTGTTTGACATTTTGGAAAAGCATGTCTGTGTAGCCTACGATAAAACGTCAGCAGAGGGCGTTGTAGGCTTAGGTCACCTCCATCTGGCTGTATGTATGAGCCTTATGGGTGGCAGAGTTAGCGTGCATGCTTTCGGGAGAAAAGCTGCTCCATTGTGCATTCTCCTTTTATATTCATTCATATTTACTTATCTCGTGGCCACGACTTAGTTACATATATATATTTTTTTTTACATAGTGAGACCAGAGGGGCTCCGTAAATATCAGTGCTGGACCGAAGCACAAAGTTACACACGTAAACAGAAAGAACGGTGGCATAGTGGAATAGAGGCATACTCACCCATTTTTAGACCAACACACTTTATATTTACTTTATATTACTAACCCATGTGTTTACACTGCCATTGGGTCCTGTTTGTCAGTTATTGTGCTCTGTCATGTCGTTAAAAGTTTAGTAGAACAAGCTTTTGATGTGTTAAAGGGTCTTCGGACGCCGCAGTTACAGAGTAATGAGTGCGTTGTTCTTTGTTGTCTTTATGACTCGCTAAGACAGTGTGTTACTTTTGATATTTATTAATAACTCAATAATTACTGAACAAATCAGCCTGGTATATAAGCATTTAATGCTACAAACGAGTCAGGTTTAATGGTAGCTTCTTTCCCATTTTTTAGCAAAGGTGTAAAGCTGTTAAATACTAAGTACACATGAATGCAGCATCAGACTGAGCAGATACAGTACTTTGATTCTTTCGTGCTGTAAAATCAGACAATGTGTGAACTCCAACTGCAAAGGCTTAATAGAGCTGTCAGCAGAGTAATGTCTGCATGTGACCGAGTGTTTCCAAAGAGGATTTATCAGGTCGGCTGTAGTTAGTTACAGAAGGCTGTGACAAGATACCGAGCCATGAAATGGGATGAAATCTAACGATGACAGATTTGTGATGAGCCCCCAACACTTTTAAACTGTCTCTGGCAACATTTTGGTTTTCAGTGGAAATAAGAAATTGCCAAAGACGCAAACAATATCTAAACATTGTCAGAAAACACTGGTGTCCACTGAGACCAGCTATGAGCAAAGACACGGACCAACCACAGCTTTAACCAGACACGACTGAAATATTGGAGACATCAGACGTCAGGCCAGTGACTCCAGTCTGACGGAACAATAGGGTAAAACTGGACCTGGGTTAAACCTGGCAACAGTCAGGAACCAATACAGAAATAAAACTGACTGTGATCTGTTTAATATGTGATTGTTCTGTGTGTTGTTATATCTCTATCGTGTGCAGGTGAAGAGGAGCAGAAGGACGGGCTGAGGATGGAGCCTCCACAAACAAACGAAGAAGGTAAGAACCAGAGATTCTGTAGTAGCTTCATTGTCCCAGACTTTGTTGTTTGCATAAGTTCCTCAGAGTGTCTCGGTGGGCACCTCTGACTCGGCCTGTCCTCTATCAGTCCCATACGGCTTGGGTGACCTGGCTGTAGCTGAATCGTGAGGACTGCCCTTAGTGTTAGTGTCCTCTTCAGCATTCATCTGGCGACTGTTCCCCGGTCCCCCTCTGCCCACCGTTCACACACCTCTCTGTTTCAAGAAAGAGGGCGGTTCACTCACTTATTGGCTGTGCCAAGTGGCCAGTGTGGGTGGTCCTTGTTGGCATTAATAGTCAGAAGGATGCAGGGAACTGTTTGCAGTGTTTCTCTGAAGGTACCTGCTGTGGGTGGCAGCGTGAGATGTATTCATGTATTCTATTATGTATTCACTGTTGTTGTAAGAAAGGTGCGTTACAAATTAAATATTATTATTATTATTATTATACGTTTGTCTTTAGAGGCTCACCAGTGATGGGGGTTCTGGGAAGTCCAGGTACTGGGCCTGTCCTTGGTCCCACCCTGATCCTGCTGGAGGGCCCGTTGGCCTCTTGTTTTCTCTCATGTGTACAGGCTCCTCTGAGCTCTGTCCTCTGTAGTGAGCGGGGTTCTGTCAGTGACGGAGCTGTGACTTCCTGCTCCTCAGGGGTCAGGGCCTTTCTGTCAGGTCTGGGGACTGTGCTGTCCCCTGCAGCTCAATATTGTTCAAGTGTCTGTAGGTTTTAGGGCCTGGTTATGAGGCCCCTGGCTCTGGTAGATCTCCTCCTGTCTCTTGATGAAGCAGGTCTCACAGGGGCCGTGTCCAGCTGTACTTCCTGTCCCTTCGGCCATTGTCTGGTTTTAACCAACAGCAGCCTGTAGGGGGCGGAGCACATTTTTTATCTGCTTTATTAATGTTTTTATTTGTTCTGTTCCAGGCAGTAACTCGTCGGTGAAGTCCGATCGATCCAAAGACCGAGACAAAACCACTGAGTCCGGCCCGGAACCAAGGACGACAAGAGGAAGAGGAGCCGGGCCCCGGACCCCAGACCCTCCAGCCCCACGGCCACAGGGCCCCTGCAGCTAAAACAGTGGCTGCACAGGGAGGGCCCCAGCAGCTAAAACGGGGGCCCCACAGGGAGGGCCCCCAGCAGCTAAAACGGGGGCCCCACAGGGAGGGCCCCCAGCAGCTAAAACAGGGGCCCCACAGGGAGGGCCCCCAGCAGCTAAAACAGGGGCCCCACAGGGAGGGCCCCTAACAACTAAAACAGGAAGCTCAGGGGCCAAGAGGAGACAGCGCACATAAAGCAGTCTGTGGCACCTTTAACTCTGGTTGACTGTGACGTGGATGAATGAGACCTCACGGACGGATGTGGTGTTCAAGAAGACACAGTGACTTCTATAGATTGTCTGGGGGCCCTGTGCACTGAAGGGCCTAGTTTTGTTTTGTTGTTTTAGTGACCTCTGTGTGATTTTTGGAAATCTGTGTTTTTTAATAAAATTATTTTTAATTGGTTCCTGTTTATATCTCACTGTCTTCCCCTGAGTCGCAGCAGTCTGAGCACAGACACCCATACTTGTCTCCTGTGAATCTGAGGAGACAATGCTCCCTACAGATGGTTTCAATGTTTTTTGTGTTTTGGACAAGGCTTTGTTAGAGGTGACTTTAGTTTAAACTGGAAATAACCTGATTGTTTGTGGTTTCTGTAAATGACTTTAAAACAGCACTGCTGGTTTACAAGTCTCTAAATGGTTTAGCACCAGAATATATTTCTGAAATGTTAGTTCCTTATGAACCTCCTCGGACTCTGAGAACATCTGGGACAGGCTTCTGCTCGAGCCCAGAGTTAGAACTAAACAGGGTGAAGCAGCGTTTAAGTTTTATACAGCAAAAACCTGGAACAACCTCCCAGATGAAGTAAAACAAGCCTCAACTTTGACAGTGTTAAAGGAGTGGTTAAAAACCTTCCTTTTTAGCTCCGCCTACACTACAACTTAATTTTTTTTTTTTTAACCTGCACTCTTCTTCTTTTATAATGCTTTTAATTTTTCTTACGTTCCTAAATCTAAATCTTGTAAATTGTCTTTTATTTCTGTAAAGCACTTTGAGTTACCCAGTGTATGAATTGTGCTGTAGAAATAAAATTGCCTTGCCTTGCCTTGCCCACACACGAGGAGGCACGAGGGTGGAGTGGACGGTTGGGGAAAGGCCCTCAGATTTAACCACTTCGATAAAACAAAAAACGTGTACCCATTCAGAAGCTGTGGAAACACGTTTCTCTTGCAGTTATTTTGTTTTCCAGGTTCCCTAAACGCCCCTCGTGCTAAAGCGTTGTCCCTGCGCATGCGTGATCTCAGCTCTTCCTGTTTCCCTCGGAGCGGACCCCGGTTGGTTCTAGTGGAGTTTGTGATTATTATTGAGATTTTAATATGACTCTGAATTCGTGAACGCGCTAGGATGTCGTGCACGGCCGGGCGCGTGATGCTGCTCGTGCTCGCGCTGGAGGCCGCGCTGAGAGGGACGCACGCGCGGCAGTTCACGGAAGAAGAGATGGAGACCGTCAGGTATCATTCACCTGTCCCCGCCACAGGTTCAGCATGTTAGAGTTATTAAAGCGGTTATTATAGAGTTTATTAAAGACAGCCTCAGTCACTTGTTCCCAACAGAAGCTGCTGGTTTGGAGAAGCAGACAGGAACATTGTGTTCTGTCTGTCGCTATAATGTGTCCTGAGAAAACACTTTTATTTACAGTTCCCTTCCGCTGAAAGATAACAGAACTTTGAAGATAAGCCATACATTTTATTGATCCCTCAGCAAAACTAAAATAATTTACAATTAAAAAATAACACGGATATAGGAACACAAAGTATATCCAATGTCTAAGGATATTTTCAAAAATATCAACCGTAAAGGGTCAAATTAACAATGCAGTAATGCAGAGACAAAACTACAGCAGGTGTTCATTAGAATAAACCCAGCTCGTTGCCATTTAGGTTGAGTTTCTGTAAAGCAGGTCAAATATCAGAGGTTTCTATTTAACTTTCTTTCTTTAGTCAGTTAGGTGCAGTCAGTACAAAGCTATGTTGGTTTTGTTTTGTTTTACAGAGAGCAGACACGCTAAAGTCATAAGGTTTAAATAACAAAGTCAACTAATGAATCATCATAAAATCAAAATGATTAGGTATAGTGTACATTTTAGAAGAAGAAAACCCTTTATGACCTTTATAAATTACCTGGTTCAGATCAGGTTGATTTCAGATTAAACAGGTTCTGGTTCTGTTCCAGGTCCAGGATCCGGTCCATGTTTTATCATGCCTACAACAGTTACTTGGATTACGCTTTTCCCTATGACGAGCTCCGCCCCCTCACTTGTGACGGACAGGACACCTGGGGCAGGTAGGGCTCCACCCCCCCAGCTGAAGGCTCCGCCCCTTTGCTGTTGGCTTCTACTCTGGCTCGTGTTAAACCTGGCTCTAACAGTTTTTGTGTCTGTTCCACAGTTTCTCTCTTACTCTGATTGATGCTCTGGACACTCTCCTGGTGAGACTCAGCCCAATCTCAGCCCAGCACTGGCAGAACCAACCAATCAGGATGTAACACGTAGAGAGCCAGGACTTTTATCCACAGTTAACCTTTTTTAACCAAGTTGATTGGGCTGAAAGTTAGGTTTACACTAAACAGATAATAAACAGATAAGGGATGATTCAAGACGGTTCAGGTCTGGTTGAGGACTGGTTTAAGTTTGTTTAGGTCTGGTTGATTTATTTATTTGTTTGTTTGGGACAGTGCATGTTGATGACAATATTAACCTGTCTAGCCACAAAAATGTAAACATGCCAGAATGTAACCGTAGGCTAATTTCCATCCATTGTCCCAGCCTTCTCACGCATTCATAAACTAGTGCTGTGTCACTCGTGGCCAGGTGGGTTAAGTGTCTTGGCCAAGGACACAACAACAGTATGAACAGTATGAGTACCACCTGAGCCACTAGGTATAGAAGTCAAAGCCAAATATTCAAGTTAGTTCTAGTTTTTCACCAAAAATTAACAATATTAACCTGTCTAGCTGAAATTTTGCGTAGGAAGCCCTTTCTGTGTCTTCAGAGCACAGAATCATAAAAAAGAAAACACTGGTTTTGTGTAGCCTGTAAAGCCTTCTTCTCTATTTTTTTCTACACCTTTAAAGGTGATATTCTTTTGCCACCTCCTCCTTTACGTTGTTTGTCAGCCATTTTGCAACTTCGCGGTTAGCCCGACAGAGCAACAATGCATGAAACCCGGGCAGTGGAAAACAGAAGTCTGTTAATAATGATTGGTTGATATTTTTTTTTGGTCCCATGTAGTACAAAGTGTGTGAGATATACAGTGTGTGTGTGTGTACATACATATATATAAAATTACTTTTTTTTTTCAGCACACCTATTTACCAGAAAAAATGTAACATTAAAAACACCCTTTGTTCAGAAAATGACAAGCTTGTTCAGGTCTGGTCAAAGTTGGTTTAGGTCCGCTTCAGGTCTGGTTTTGACAGGTTTTTGCTGCAGGTCCTTGGAAACCGGACTGAGTTCCAGAGAGTGGCCACTCTTCTTCAGGAAACAGTCGACTTCGACATCGACGTCAACGCCTCAGTGTTTGAGACCAACATCAGAGGTAAGCCAGATGCACCTAGAACCACCTAAAACCTGTTCATACCCACCAGAAACCTCCCTAAACCCTGTCTGTGCTTCAGTGGTGGGCGGGCTCCTCTCGGCTCACCTATTCTCAGGTAGAGCAGGACTGGAGCTGGAACCTGGTTGGCCCTGTTCAGGTCCGTTACTGAGGATGGCCGAGGATGCTGCCAAAAAACTTCTCCCAGGTAACACTGTGCAGCAGAGCTGACTGTTTTCAGCTGTTTCACTGATGGTACATGTTCACAACTCTGTCTCCTTCACCAAACACTGACCTCTATGAATCTGGACCTGGTCTGGATCCAGTCTCTAACCATCTCGGCCCCCTCTCAGCGTTCCAGACCCCCAGTGGGATGCCCTATGGGACGGTGAACCTGCTGCGGGGCCTGAGTCCCTCGGAGACCCCTGTGACCTGTACGGCCGGAGTTGGGACCTTCATCCTGGAGTTTTCCGCTCTGAGCAGACTCACCGGAAACAGGACCTCACGAAGACCTGGCCTGGAAAGCTCTCAGGGCCCTGTGGGAGTCCAGATCCTCCATCGGACTGGTACTGGACCGGACTTGACTAAACAAAGACAGTAACAGGACTAAACACTGAGGCTGTAAATGCCAGGTTTTATGAATGACTGACTGATGATGAGATGTTTTGTGTGGTCTCTCTCTGGTCTAACCCTGGACTCTCTCTGGTCTCTCTCTGGTCTAACCCTGGAATCTCTCTGGTTTCTCTCTGGTCTAACCCTGGTCTCTCTCTGGTCTCTCTCTGGTCTAACCCTGGTCTCTCTCTGGTCTCTCTCTGGTCTAACCCTGGACTCTCTCTGGTTTCTCTCTGGTCTAACCCTGGTCTCTCTCTGGTCTCTCTCTGGTCTAACCCTGGACTCTCTCTGGACTCTCTCTGGTCTAACCCTGGACTCTCTCTGGTCTCTCTCTGGTCTAACCCTGGACTCTCTCTGGTCTCTCTCTGGTCTAACCCTGGACTCTCTCTGGTCTCTCTCTGGTCTAACCCTGGACTCTCTCTGGTTTCTCTCTGGTCTAACCCTGGACTCTCTCTGGTCTCTCTCTGGTCTAACCCTGGTCTCTCTCTGGTTTCTCTCTGGTCTAACCCTGGACTCTCTCTGGTCTCTCTCTGGTCTAACCCTGGTCTCTCTCTGGTCTCTCTCTGGTCTAACCCTGGTCTCTCTCTGGTCTCTCTCTGGTCTAACCCTGGTCTAACCTCGTCTTGTCTCAGGTGGGGAACCACATTAACGTGCTGACTCAGAAGTGGGTGGCTCAAGACGCAGGCATCGGAGCCGGAGTCGACTCGTATTTTGAGTATTTGGTGAAAGGAGCCATTCTGCTGCAAGACCCAGAACTACTGCACATGTTCCAGGGTGAGTCCTCACAAAACCTGGACTGGACTAGACTGGGTTCAGAGCAGGGGTGGGCAAACTAAGGCCCGTTGGGCTGTTTAATCAAGCCCGCCAAGCATTTACTAATAATTCATTGATAATAATTCTTTTCCCTTCAATACTCTTCAGTGATCAGTTGATTTCACTACAACATGCTCTAAATGGGAACAACTTTTCCTAAATCTATCATCTCTCAGTTCAAACTTTAAAGTAAAGGCAATAGAAATGTGTTTTATTGAGCATAAATGCCGCTTCACACTGGACGTGTAACAGAAAAGCGAAGCGAAAAAGCAAATATTTTGGGTACAAATATTTTGAAAATAGGGTTAGGTAATATTTAAAAAAACATGGCGCTCCCCTGTGTGCGACATAGCGTAGCTCTCCGAGTTAAGTTCTATTTAGTTATTATAATGTGTATTTATTTAAATTAGGAAGGTTATTTATTTTCACACAGGATCTGTACCTTGTATTCTTTCTAAAATTGTCAGGTCACTCTATGTTCTCATTATGTGCATGAGTATGTGTGTAGGTATGTGGGTGTGTACATATGTATATATATGTGTGTACGCATGCATGTACATGTGTAGGCATACGTACATATGTGGGTTATGGGTGGGTGTATGCATGTAGAGATACTTTATATTTAGAACTTGATTTTGAGAAACGCATATGAATTCCAATGTACCTGTACTGAAACGTACCTGTGCAAATGGCAATAAACTTTAAACCTTAAACCTTATTGTTTCAAAACCATTCACATTAGGTGTAACGTTTCAGAGCTCCAACATTCCAAAACATTTGCGGCGACAGCTTCATCATCTAGTGTGGACAACCTAGTTCGTTTTCATTAGAAGACCAAAGGAGTCTTAAAGAACACACTTACATTCGAATGTTCGAAGACAGTGGCACCGCGTCTGACGAGACAAACTTCAGAGAACCGTTCGATCCGGACCAGCGTCTGGCAGTCTGCTTAAAATCAAGTCACTGCTGTAATGTTCAAGTCATAATGTTAATGATGTTAAAGGTGTTTCCAGTTTAAGTCACAGTGTCACATTTAAGTCGCACTGACAGCAACACGTCGAACATTATATAGTCACGGATACAACTATGTTTGGAAAAAAATCAACAAGTTATAACTCAAAAGATTGTAAGCTTTGTCTGTAGCCTACAGCTACTCGCATGTACTCCCACCGGAGCTGTAATAACGAGATTACAGATACCTAGCAAAGGTGAATGTTGAGTGAATGACTAGTGACATCTAAGGACATTTCGTTTACAGAAAAGAACCCCACTCACGAGCCGTTTTAATATTT
The DNA here is from genome assembly GCA_024349245.1 of Neodontobutis hainanensis. Classification (NCBI taxonomy): domain Eukaryota; kingdom Metazoa; phylum Chordata; class Actinopteri; order Gobiiformes; family Odontobutidae; genus Neodontobutis; species Neodontobutis hainanensis. The sequence goes on along the minus strand of JALDNG010000336.1, from coordinate 207,086 downwards.
GGGGACTGTGAGTAGCTCAAGCTATAAATTGGCTACCAATAAGATAAGATAAGAAAACCTTTGTTTGTGCCACAGTGGAAAAACTGTATGCCTAAGTACAACTGATAGAAGTTAGAACTACTAGATTTATAGTTTAGATTAACATTCAAAAGGTAGATTAATGTTCAGTTGTTTAAGTACAGAATGTAGTATAAGAAAACACATAATGACAGGATATAACTGAATCAAAGGATCACAAAAGACCCAGGAACAGTTTGATAAACCATATATTTGCCATATATTTGATATATGGCAAATATATGGTTATATATTTAAATATAATGTAATAATATAATATATATACATATATATATAATAAATATAATATAAATATAAACCAATAACAATATATGGTTTATGTATACTCTCAAATGTACTTTATTAATATCTACTAATGTAATCTCATATATAATCCTCAAATTTCCTAGCACTGGATCACCCCCAAAGCAGCCAATTTCCATCTTGGAATTTCCACAGTGTCCAGCATTGGGAAGCAATCTCCTCTGGGAGACCTTTAAAGACACCTACATGTAAGCCCCCAATGAGAAGCTTTGGAAGAAAACTGGCCAGAGATTCTCTGAAAAATGGAACTTCTTTAACCCATTAAGCCCGAGGCACATTGGGGGACCATAGGGTTTGAGACAATACACATTCCAAGCCTAATATGGCACAGCAGCACATCAAATTGATCAGATGAGACTCGGCTACAATTTACCATTTACTGTTTATATTTAGTCCAACAGGTGGTGCCAAAATTTGCCAAATTCTGCTCTATTGTTTATAATGGAGACTCTGCCTGACCATTTCCTAAAAATATCTTGATAGTTTTGGTTTGTTTCACATTAGAGGTATTATATTTGGTGCAGGTAAATGTTGAAATGTGTGGCTGTAATTTCAAATAGTGTTTGAGCTGCAGCTGCCTTCATCTAAAGAGATATTAATTAAAAAATTTTTCCATCTTGATTAATTCTGAAACTGTAACATGCACATTGAAAAATTTCACTTCTGGGAAATCTCACAAGTGCCCCCTTCATTTTGACAAGAATTATTGAAATACATAATTCTCAGTTTTGTTAAATGCAGATTAAAGGCTCTTTGCCTCCAAAACGGCATTTAACAAAGCACACTACACTTACCACTGTGAATTCATTTGATGCAACAGTTTTTCTGCATTTATAAAATGGGAATAAAATTTTATTTTCTATTGACAACCCCAGTTTTTAATTTACTCCCTTTTAACACCAAAGATTATTTTATGTTAGATATTTCCCACTGTAGTTCCTATAGGCCTGTTACTTTCTACTCTTTAACGGCTGGTTTTACTTTTAAATGTTTTGTAATTCCTTATTTAGGATAATATCAATCAACTTTAATTAGACAATAAAAAGCAATCAAAGGGAGATTATTAATTTTAAGGGGTTACATAATTAGCCCAATTGAGATGTTCCAAAATTCCTGTTTTAATTTCTTCCAGGTGGTGCAGGAGGCCCTAAAAAAAATAAAAAATAATTTTTATTGTTCAAAAAGTAACTCATTTGTGTTTTCCCATTAAATGGTAAATGTATTTCATGAAATATCTTGTATTTGTATATTTGTAAATAGTTTAAACTTTAATCATTTAAGACTTTTTTAAAGCCACTAAAAACACCTATGTTTTGATTATTATTTATTTTCTGAAATGTTTAACTAAATAAGAACAGGCAGAACACAGTAACTGACAACACAATATTAAAAAATAAACTTATAGAACAGTGTATGTTCTATAAGTTTGTGTATGTGAAAGCTAAACCCCGCCTCATGATCCATCTCCTGAATTTGGATTTTCAACCAGGACTGCTGCTCTGAATATGTCTGTAAAATCCTTTATTTCTTTTTCATGAAGATCATCTTTGCGCCGAAAAATGGCTGCACTGGTGTGAAATCTACTTCATTTTCATTGCATTGTACTTGTACATGTGTAATGACAATAAATCTATCCATCTATCCATCTATCCATCTATCTATCTATCTTATGGCTGGAGCCAGGCTCATTAGAAAATGACGTGTTTCTCGTGTGTGACCGTTCCTCTTAGAGTACGACAGAGCGATCCAGAACTACACTCGGTTTGACGACTGGTATCTGTGGGTCCAGATGCACAAAGGAACAGTGTCAATGCCGGTCTTTCAGTCTCTGGAGGCCTTCTGGCCTGGACTACAGGTAAGGGGCAGTACTACAGGTGAGGGGCGGTGCTACAAGATTCAAGATTTCTAGATAGACTTTATTGGTTGACAAGGGGAAACTAGTCTTGTGTGGATCATATTACATGAATACATAAAGACACAACAAAGATTACAAGCCACACTATGCAGCCCATTTTTTTATGCGCAATGATCTTCAGGAAAATGAAATGGTGGCTTTTTTATGGGGGGATTAGAGTAAAGAGTCAGACAGATGACAAATGGCAGACGTTTGGTTTGGGATGATAATGGGAAGACATCTGTAAGATGTTTAGGTAATGCTTGTTGTGTGAGCCCAGAACCCGGAGGATAAGATAGGTGCTGGCCAAACTTCTAATCGAGAGAACGGACTTAGGCAAAGGGAAGGGAGACAGAAATTGTAATTCATCTGTTTTAATCTTCGGTAATTTATCCGGATCATAATCAATTAGTTCTGGTTCTCAGCTTCAAGTGCGTGCGTCCATTTCGTGGAGTAACCTTGATGTTTCCTGTTTCATGGTCACGCCAGTAACACCACGTAGTAGCTCACCGGTCTGTTTTTAGATGTTGTCCACTCTTCTTTGGATGTAACCCCTTCATATTCACCGGTCTGAATCTCGGTGTTGTTTACTCTTCTCTGTATGTCCACAGTCCGTGCTGAGATGTTAGTCAGCTCTTCGGACTGTGCGTCTTTCTGTTCTAATCCCTTTAGTCTGTCACTTACGTCACAGAAGCACTGTTTAATTTCAGCAGACAGCGGCTGGGTAACTGTAAAGGTGCTGTCTTACAAATTTTTTGATAGTTTAATTAAGGCAGTCCCCAGACCAATCAGCAGGAACTCCACGGACAGAACCTCTAAACACAGAACAAGACAGTCCTGTGAGTATCTTGCCGCAAAGATACCAGGGAAAATGGGTTCTCCCGGTGCACCCTTCTTATGGGAAAAAATTATGTCAATTGCGCTCAGAGACCAGTTAATCAGATCCATTTCCAGTTTTTGGAGTCCAGCAGGCAGTAGAGTCTAAGAGAAATAAGAGAAATTTAGTATGACGAGACGAGACAAAAGAAGCATACACCAAAGGCAGGAGGAGCAGGAGGACACGTTCACCTTGTCCAAGACCAGGAAGTGAAGATCAACAGGTGAATGGTGGGACTACAGGTTCTGTTAAATGTTTGTAAAATGAGAAAATATTTTTAGGTTACGCTCTTAATGTTATGGCATAGGAGGCCAAACTTGTATTTTAATTATTACTGAACTATGCCATTATTGTCTGGTCTAGTTTCTCCTGGTCTATCCCTGGTCTAACTCAGGTCTTGTCTAGACTCTCTTGGGCTAAGTGTGGTCCATCTCTGGTCTTGTCTGGTCTAGTCTCTTCTGGGGAACCTGGAAGGTGCCATCCGGACTTTCCATAACTATTACTCGGTCTGGAGACAGTTTGGAGGACTTCCTGAGTTTTACAGCATTCCTCAGGGTTTTACTGTAGACAAGAGAGAGGGCTACCCCCTCAGACCAGGTAAGACCGGGTTAAAACCACTCAGAATCCCCTCAGACCAGGTAAGTCCCCCTTGCTTAAACCAGTCTTAAACCTGTTTCTTTTCTTTTGATGTAATTGCGGTTCTAACTCTCTGTTCGTCCAACGTCTGGTCCCAGAGCTGATCGAGAGTGCCATGTACCTGTTCAGGGCCACAGGGGACCACACCTACCTCCAGCTGGGCCTGGACGCTTTGGAGTCCATTGAGAGGATCAGCCGCACGCCCTGTGGATACGCCTCGGTATAGTCTAGACCCATGACCAGAACAGGACCAGACCAGACCCAGACCTAGATCCATGACCCAACCAGACCCATGATCCGACCAGGACCAGACCAGACCCAGGACCATACCCAAGACCAGGACTAAACCCAAGCAGTGTTGCCAACTTAGGGCCTATGTCGCTTTAGCGAGTATTCAGACACATTTTCAAAAAAGCGACTAGCGACAAAACTAAGAACTTTTTCTGGAGTTATTGGAGACTTTTGGAGACTCTCTGAAGTGAAAGCACAAATCGTTCTTATTCTTCTCAATGACCCACCCCCATCCCAAAGCACTCACAGGCGGCCCAGTCCTTGTGCAGCAGCCCCTCCCAGCTGCAGTCAGAGCAGGAGTTGTTCACCTCTCCACGTCCAGATAGCAAATGAATCGTGTGAATGTGCAGCAAATTGGAATTGATCCTGCCCTGGCTTACATTCAGCAGGCAAAAATGTAAAATGTTCTTTGTCGAAAAAAATTATTAAATCACTGCACAAAAGTAAATCGCTGCATAAGTGAGGTGATGGTGTCATTTAGCGATAGGACAGCCAATAGCTACTTTCCTTACTGAGGAGTTGATTTGGCAACACTGACGTGAATCAATGAGCGAGCTACAAATGAGCAGTGTTGCCATGGACCAAACAGTTATCTGCTTCCCTTTATTTTAAAATTAAATAATTTAGTTTGATCGTTTTTATTTCCATTCTTCTCGTGTGCTTATCACTTAATTTGAGATGAGAAATGAGAAGAGCTTTATTGTGACGGCTATATAATAAAATACAGTAGTAGACTATGTGAGCACGAATTTGTCAAGAAAGCACATTAGGCAGGCAGAACGCAAGAAAGTTTGCAATTTAGTATGACGACGCGATGACGTAATGACGTCACAGATATGCTAATTTACGCATGACGTCAGACCTGGACCAGACCCAGGACTAAAGTCTGTACTTGGTATGAGTTAGACCAAGTGCAAGATTCAGTTCTACCTAAACACGGTCATGTCATTGGCACAAAGCCTAAAAGTCCAGTCTAAATCCGGTCTTTGTTGCAGGTGAAGGACCTCAGAGACCACCAGCTCGACAACAGGATGGAGTCCTTCTTTTTGGCTGAAACAGTTAAATATCTGTACCTGCTTTTTGATCCCGCCCACTTCCTGCATGGGGGCGGGGAGTGGGAGGATGGGGGCGGGGCTTCGGGCAGGTGTGTGCTGGGGACAGGTTACATCTTTAACACCGAGGCTCACCCTCTTGACGCTGCTGCTCTGTACTGCTGCCACAGCCACGACCTCGACCAATCAGAGCTCAGGAATATCCTTCTGAACCCACCCACCACCTCAGCAACTGGCCAATCACAGAGCACTTCAGGAGGCCAATCACAGAGCAGCTTCAGCGGCCAATCACAAAGCGATTTAAGTCTGACATGTCCAGTTCAACCGTTCAGCTCCAGGCTTGCGCTAACCGGACAAGTTTTTACTGAGAACAACCAGGAATAAACCAGGTCTGAACCATATAAAACTTGTTCAAAGCCATCTAAAACCTGGTCGAATTATTTTGTGAATTGTGTAAAAAGGACTGTGATAATTTTCTGTTGAACTGAAATAAAGTAAGTTTTATTTTTTACTAAAAGCTATTATTATTTTTGGTGTTTTCTATTTGTCTTGTCGCTCTCGACCAGAACCGGGCTCTGAACATGTTTTTACCAATGTCTCCATTAGGCCTGAAAGTTTCGTTTTGAATAATACCCTCTGGTGGGCAGTGGGAGTAATTGAGCACTGCTCATTCACAATTATATAAATATACATATATATAAAAAATATTCACACAATTCTGAAACAGGGCTTTATTCACAAAAATATCACATACAACCTTCTTCATCTGGATATTTACTGTTTCTGAGAATATTACAAACCAAAGTGAGAGTCTTTGGCTCAGGTGAGGCTCAAAGCAAAAACAAACACCTCAGTTTCAAATTAATAATTTTACAGATTCAAGTTTGAATCAGAACAAATCACAAGCAATTTAACCAGAGACAGAGCAGGGTTTGGCTCGTTTACATCACCAGAGGCTGCCTTTAGAGGTTGTTTAAGGTGTGATTTATGTTCTAGGGAGAGTAGCTACGGATGTGTATGAACAGCAGGGACATGTCTCAGAACATATGGCTCAGTTCTGAATGATCTGCTCCAAGTCAAGGCTAAAGGTTAAAGTTTAAAGACAGAGACAAGGCCCTAGTGCTGTCGGCTCAAACAGAGCCTTGGGTTTGTAAAGAACACAATGAAATGAAAATGAAATGAAGAAATGTCTCTGAGTGGAGAGAAGTTTCCTGCTCATAATTTTCTGTTTGAAAAACATTTGAGAACTTCGGAATCTCAACAAAGAACTGGTGAGTATTTCCAGCAGATTACAACAAATGACACTCCCCTAAAGAGAAGATTATCATTATCATTAAATTATATTACCTTTATTATTGATGTTGTATTTTAGTCATTGGACTGTGTTATAATGCATAACTAGCCTAAGCCTATCTCACACTATATTATAAACAAAGTTACTTACAACCAGATAAAAATATATTGAATCCTTATTTTTATGTCAGAAATGAAACCTACAGATACATTTCTTGACATGCTCTTTCAACACGAAAGAAAAGTGGAATATTTTATACAACCTGCCGTGTTTCAGATTATTTCAATTTGGACCAAAGGCCGAGAAAAACACTCATGGATTTTTATTTTACGTCATGTAAAGCCGTCCTCTGTGTTTCATGCGGTTGTTAATTGGTCTCAATCACATGGACACTACATTATCACTTCAGCTTCAAAACAAGCTGTGGAGCATGTGTAACGGAGTTAAAAAATGCACTTATTACTTATTTGGATTAATTTACAGGGTTGTATTTTACTTCTCAGCATATTATGTGTGAATTTTATCATTTTGGCATTTTATTTTGAGAGATCGGAAGTGCACGCGGCTCCCGGGTGTTTTATTTTGGTAGCGTGACTTCCCCTCTAAGTCGCGCGTTGTAAGCTGCAGAGGGTAAGTTTTAGTGCGGCGGGAAATTAATCTACTTTACTAAATTAACTTGCTGTATTCACAAAAACACGAATACATGTTAATAAGACCATGTTTTTATAACTAATTAATGTATTTGGTTGATAGTTGATATGTTAATTTAAGGTTTTGTACATTTTATTTTGGACAGCTAATTTTTCTGTTAGCTTAATATGTGTGCACTGTGCAGACATCTTATGTCCTGATTTCTTTTCATAGGGAGCTAGTGTGCCTGCCGTATGTGGAGACATACTAAGTATTTTTGTGTTTGTCACAGGTATGTTTTACTTTTATTTTTACTCTGTAAAACGGTTTTATTTGTGTATTATAGCTTTATAGTTACTCCACTGCAATTAATGTGAATTTAAAACACGTTTATTGTTATAACATATAATTGTTAGCCCCTCCCCCCCTCTCAGTGGCGCGTTGTAAGCTGCAGAGGGGCAGGCATGAAAACGGGTCAGGGTTGAAAAAGGTGAGAAAGATATTACCCGTCTAGGGGGGTCCGGGGGCATGCTCCCCTTGAAGAAAATTTTAAATATTCCCAATTTTAAAGCATCAATTAGATGCATTTAGAGATGCATTTTTTGCCAACCTGGGGAGAGGCATTAAAACATAACTTCAGCCATGAGTCAAAAATATTATGGCCTTCTTACTAAGTATTATGCAAGCCATTTCATGCCAGCCTGTCACTGGGTCTAAAATGTCCAGTATATATGAGGCACAATGTGGTATAAGGGCAACACAAATGGCTGAATGCATAAACCCCACAAGAGATGATACTAGACATGCTATAGCTTAACTTGTCTTATCTTCCATCATGATTGGAACATCCATCCATTTATTTTCTACTGCTTAGGTAATTAATGTATTTATATATATATATATATAATAATATATATATATATGGATATATACATCCATATATACATCCATATATATATATATATATATATATGGATGTATATATGGATGTATATATGGATGTATATATGGATCTACTGTGGCTCTAAACAAATGTTTAAAAATATTTTTAAGCATTAATTACCTCAGCACACTCCAGTACTGTTTAAAATCTCCGACGATCTGTGGCAATTAGTTGCTTTCCGTAAATCAATATAGTGCAAGAGGGCCAAGGCATCAGGGGGCGGGGTTACTGGAAAGGTGACCAATCACAGGAGGGTCAGTGCCACCGGTAGTTCCCGCCCCCAATCCGCCAAAAGTCTTTCTACGAGCACGCAGAATATTTCCTCACACGGGGTAATATTGGCCTCGAGCGCTGCAGCTGATCGTCAAGCGCAGAGCAGAGACTGTTTGCGCACGCGTGTGGGTGTTTATTACGCCTGTAGCTCTGTGTAGAGCTCGGGCTTGCTTAAATTGTGTGCGTGAAACAATAATATGTGCGTGGAGAGTTCAGATCTACACAAGTGAATTGAAATAATTTGCTCGTGGTCATAATATTTGCGCGTGTCGACTATTGTCGCAATTCTGACGCCATAGACCCAAAGCTCATGACCATAGGTGAGAGTAGGAACGTAGATCGACAGGTAAATTGAGAGCTTTTCCTTACAGCTCAGCTCCTTCTTCACCACGACAGATCGGTACATCGACCGCATCACTGCAGAAGCTGCACCAATCCGTCTGTCGATCTCACGGTCCCTCTTTTCCTCACTCGTGAACAAGACCTCGAGATACTTAAACTCCTCCACTTGAGGCAGGAGCTCTCCACCAACCTGGAGGGGGCAAGCCACCCTTTTCCGACTGAGAACCATGGTCTCAGACTTGGAGGTGCTGATCCTCATCCCAGCCGCTTCACACTCGGCTGCAAATCGCCCCAGTGAACATTGAAGGTCCTGGCTTGATGGAGCCAACAGGACAACATCATCTGCAAAAAGCAGAGGCAAAATCCTGTGGTCCCCAAACTAGACTCCCTCCGGCCCCTGGCTGCGCCTAGAAATCCTGTCCATAAAGATAATGAACAGGACCGGTGACAAAGGGCAGCCCTGCCGGAGTCCAACATTCTCCGGGAACAGGTCTGACTTACTGCCGGCAATGCGAACCAAGCTCCTGCTCCGGTCGTACAGGGACCGGATAGCCCTTAGCAAAAGGCCCCGTACCCCATACTCCCAGAGCACCCCCCACAGGGCACCACGAGGGACACAGTCGAATGCCTTCTCCCGATCCACAAAGCACATGTGGACTGGTTGGGCAAACTCCCATAAACCCTCCAGCCTCTGGAGAGGGTCTAGAGCTGGTCCAGTGTTCCACAACCGGGACCAAAACCGCATTGTTCCTCCTGGATCTGAGGTTCGACTATCGGCCGCATTCTCCTCTCCAGTACCCTGGCATAGACTTTTCCGGGGAGGCTGAGGAGTGTGATCCCTCTGTAGTTGGAACACACCCTCCGGTCCCCCTTCTTAAAAAGAGGGACCACCACCCCGGTCTGCCAGTCCAGAGGTACTGTCCCCAAATACCACGCGATGTTGCAGAGGCGTGTCAAACAAGACAGCCCTACAACATCCAGAGACTTGAGGTACTCAGGGCGTATCTCATCCACCCCCGGTGCCTTGCCACCGAGGAGCTTCCCAACTACCTCAGTGACTTCAGCCTGAGTGATGGACGAGTCCACCTCTGAGCCTTCGGCCTCTGCTTCCTCAGTGGAAGACGTGACGGTGGGGTTGAGGAGATCCTCAAAGTATTCCTTCCACCGTCCAACAATATCCTCAGTTGAGGTCAGCAGATTCCCACCTCCACTGTAAACAGTGTTGGCAGGGCACTGCTTCCCCCTCCCGAGGCGCCGGACGGTTTGCCAGAATTTCTTCGAGGCTGACCGATAGTCTTTTTCCATGGCCTCACCGAACTCCTCCCAGACCCGAGTTTTTGCCTCCACAACCACCCGTGCTGCAGCCCGCTTGGCCTGCCGGTACCTATCAGCTGCCTCAGGAGTCCCACAAGCCAACCAGGCTTGATAGGTCTCCTTCTTCAGCTTGACGGCCTCCCTTACTTCCGGTGTCCACCACCGGGTTCGGGGATTGCCGCCACGACAGGCACCGAAGACTTTGCGGCCACAGCTTCGAGTGGCTGCGTCGACAATGGAGGTGGAGAACATGGTCCACTCGGACTCAATGTCTCCAGTTTCCCTCGGAATCTGGTCGAAGCTCTGTCGGAGGTGGGAGTTGAAGATCTCTCTGACAGGGGATTCGCCAACGTTCCCAACAGACCCTCACAGTACGTTTGGGTCTGCCAAGTCTGTCCCGCCTTCTCCCCCGCCATCGGATCCAACTCACCACCAGGTGGTGATCAGTTGACAGCTCCGCCCCTCTCTTCACCCGAGTGTCCAAGACAGTCGGAGGTCAGATGAAACAACTACAAAGTCGATCATCGACCTCCGGCCTAGGGTGTCCTGGTGCCACGTGCACTGATGGACACCCTTATGCTTGAACATGGTGTTCGTTATGGACAAACTGTTGCTAGCACAGAAGTCCAATAACAGAACACCACTCGGGTTCAGATCAGGGGGGCCGTTCCTCCCAGTCACGCCCCTCCAGGTGTCTCTGTCGCTGCCCACGTGAGCGTTGAAGTCCCCCAGTAGAACGATGAAGTCCCCGGTTGGAGCACTTTCCAGCACCCCTCCCAGAGACTCCAAGGATGCCGGGTACTCTGCACTGCCATTTGGCCCGTAAGCACAAACAACAGTGAGAGACCTATCCTGGGAGATGTTTCTAGACGGACGGATGTATTAGCTACAGCTACATGAGGCTGTCGCGGCCCAGAGCAGACATGTTGACGGAACTAACGGCTCAAATACACGAGAGGTGAACTAAACTTTCTAGGGAAAAGACGTGATTAGCTAAATATGAAGTGACAAAAGAAAAAACGATTTGGATTAAGAGGTGAGTTGAACTCTCTGCCTGAAGCAAGCTGCAATATATTTATAATTTGTTTTTCAAAGTTTGGCCATTGGTGCTTTAGCTTATAGTTATTATAGTTTTTATTCCAAAAGTACTAAATGTGTAGAAAAATTTAACAAGTTACATTTTAATTAGATTTTGCTGAAATGAACGAAATGAACAAAATGACTTGAAAAAGATTTGTTAATTTTGCTGAACGAGACTTAAAGAACTGAGTCAGTAAAATTATCCGAACTTCCCATCACTAAAGCCCAGGCAGAGAAAAGGAATGTAGATAATAGCAGCATCAATTATTTCGGGACAAGCCTCTAACATGGAACCTCTTAAACGGTCCTCGAGTAAGAGCGCCGCCATATGGCGAATTACAGCGAAGGGGACCAATGGGTCGATTACATCCATGTATATTTACAGTCTATGGATCGGGACTGTATTTTCTCGATGCTCCAAAATACAATCCGTGACCTCAACCTCCAGATCAGGCTGCATTCCACCGGTGAGTTTCCTGTGTTCTGTTTCTAAAGCTCCGTTTTTTTCTTATTATTAATTGTTTGATTGGGACAGTGCAAGTTAATACCACTGAGCCACTGCCCTCCTTGTTTAAGCAAAACTTATACTCATAATGGAGAAAGAGTACATTTTTATTTAGCCATACACTGTAGCATAATGATTTTTTTTAAGCAAACCACTGCTTTTGTGCTTTGATAATGTAATATTTTATATTTATTTTTTTGTTTAGATTAGTCATTAGTTAGTAATGTTTCACAATAAAAGCCCAAATTATGTAGAGAATATTTTAAAAGATTTCTTATTCATTTTACATTTTTTAAAATAAATAAAATTAATATTGAATTTAATAATTATCAACTTAATACATTTGATTTATTTTTGCCATTATATTATGCCAGAAATTGCATGTGCACAATAATAATACAAATGAGCGCAGCAACATTCCTAACATCCTAATTGAATTTAATGATGAATGTATCAGTCCGTGCTTTGATCAGCAGTAATATAACAGTTGTTAAAATACACCAGAAATTAAATGTGTCTCCTGAGTTCACTCAGCCTCTAAAGCTCTGACCCAAGAGTCACTTCTAGTAACGGTAATAAGTCAGTGGAGCTTGTGTGGGGCCCAATATAAGATCTTTTCATGGACCCCAAAATACCTGGCTGTGCCATGTATTGACCATTGAGAGAGGGAAAAAAAGTAATTTAAGTGTGCCACCCTTCTACAGTCTGTGCCTCTACCTGAACCCCCAAGTAAAAAATCTAGACACGCCACTGTTGACATTCCAATTCTGCATGAAACCTGATAATAGGGTCCAGTTTTTCTGATAAAACAAATAAAATAAAATATTTGTCATAGAAAGATCTTGGCGGCTGTACTTTGACCTTAGATTGTATTTATTGCAGCCGTGTGTGTGAAATGTAAAGTTTACATAGATTTATAGATATAGATGTTGGCTGGACTCCTCTATGATATCATTGCCAGTGTTTAAAGGGTTTGTAATAATTGTTATAAGGTTTGTTTTGTCTAATTATAAATCTTTTATTGTGCAGTTTGTCTGGTGTAGGGTTCAGCCCCAAACACAAACACTATAAATACTTACTAATACTTACTTTAATCTTGTGTCATCTCGCAGTTCATCAAGTCTTTTTTTCAAATCTTATCTTGACTAGAGAGATGAACAGAGGCCGTCTCCCTAAACCATCTCAGTGTTCTCCTTTTGGACTGTGGTCTTCAGTAAATGACATTTGCAGTTTGTGAGAGCGCCCCCCGGAGGTGAGGCTTGTCTGTGTCATCTGTCTGAACCAGTTCACTGTGGGTTTTATTTCATCTCTGACGGATTTTAGATGCACTCAGTGATGACTCATGAGAACGCTGAAGTGTGGACAGTGATGTAGAGTCGTCATAACAACTCCAAGGAAACCAATAAGGCAGCGGTCGCCATGGAGACGCTCACATGGCAACAGAGAGTGAAAGAATGAGCAGGACCATGGTTTAACCATGGTGTGCGCCGCTTCACAGCCTTCATCCTGAGAGAGCACAGTCTCTGAGAGTTCTACTGCTGAGCGTTCTGTCCAGTCAAACCCATTCATCCTGAAGTGTGTCTGAATCCCTTCCTCAGTAGAAATACAGACTGTGTCCTAAACCCCTCTGTTACTAAATACAGCAGAGGGGTTTAGTGACTCTATACTGAACAGTTTCAGACTCTACACAACGTGTTTAGTCAAGTCACACTGGCTGGACTTCTGTAATAAACTATGACAGGCTTAATACATGCATTAAAGAATAAAACTGAGTGGATTATTGCAGCTCTGTCACATCTGCATCTGTTCAAGCTGAGGTCTGACAACATCAAGAAATACCTTCCAAAAAATTCACATCAGCAGGCGCCACTAGGGAACACCCAGCATGTTTTGATGTTGGTGGGAAAAACTGGAGTACCTGGAGGAAACCCACCTGAGCACAGACAGAACATGCAAACTCCGCACAAAGTTTACTGATCAAATCAAAGGTACAACCACTTCACTGCTTCTATAAAAAAAAGACTTAAACGTTAAATGTCTTTTAAACTTAGAGAATTAAACTCTGTTCACACTAATATAGATTTATACCGATCTAAGACCAGTCTGAACTGGTTATTTTATATTTCACAGATAACTCAAATATGTTTTTACAGTGTCGAAGTGGAACCGGTTAATTCACAGTTAAATTCTGTTTTGGTACTTTTTAGCCACTTTTTAAACACGTTTAGACCCAGAGCAGTGGACTGGGCCAGGCTTTGTTCTGGTATCAGTTCTGGTGGTTTAGACCTGGTTTTCAGACCATAGTTACTGACAGGAGTGTAGTTATGTCTGGTTCTGGTCTGTGTTTGACCTTGTTCTGGTGGTCCAGACATGGGAGATTCTGCTCAGACCTTGATGACAAAATAGGAATGAACTGGGCCAGGTTTTGGACTGGTTCAGACTTGAATGCTCTGTTTTTTTTGTTCTTCCATTGAGACAGAAATGGAGTGGCTTTGGTGTGTTTCTGATGTTGTTCCAGTCTGGTTCTGGTCTGGTTCTGTTTTGTGGTGGTCCAGACCTGCTTGGTTCTGCTCAGACTGTAGTGACTGACAGGAGTGGACTGGGCCAGGCACTGGTCCGGTTTTCGGCTCTGGTTCCATGGCTCAGCAGCTCCTCAACTGTGGTCCACTCATCCAGGATCTGTCTGGTCCTGATCCGGTCCAAGTTCTGGTCCCTCAGGACCATGAGCGGGTCCTCAAGGCCGGTCTGGCACGGTCCAGCCCGGCTCTGGGGTGGTCTGGTCCGGTTCTTGTGGCCAGGTTTGTTCTGGTTTTTGCGTCGGTGGTGGATGTTGGGCGGAATACTGATCTCCTCGTCTGTAGTGACATCACTGCGTTGTTGAACCAATCGCTGAGCTCGCTGCCTCCGAGCTGGCCTCTGATTGGTTGGTCTGGGACTGGACTGAGCTGTGCTGTAGAACTGGGCCATGGACTCTCTGTTGGACCTGATTCTGAGGGTCTGGGAGGTTGTGTTTGATGGAATTTGGGGGATCCATTTCTGGTGGTGGGTTTGGTCATGGTTCAACCCAGTCTTGCTGGTCCTGGTCTGGGTAGTCTTGGTGCCAGTTTGCGTGGTTCTGATGCTGGGGTGGCTGGCTCTCCTTTGACTCCGGTTCTGACTTAGGTCTGTAAAAGTCCGGCTCCGGTTGGGTTCAGTCAGAGTATGGGAGCCATCCTGCAGCCACAGCGCCCTTCTGTGGCAGGGCTCTGTCCGACAGCCTGCAACAGACATTATTATTATTACCATTTAAAAACTATTATTAAATAATTCCAGGTTTTATTCCACAATGCTCCAAAAAACTCTTCTGTGGTTCATATGTAGATGACAAAGCCAACGGTAAACTACTGCTGTCACAGTTTGGATGTTTCTCAGTCCAACAGCAGAAGAAGAAAATCCTCAAAGTTTATAAATATTTTGTGTGTAGTTTATGTACAGACTGTTGCTGCCTGATTTGTGTCAGTTCTACTGATGTCTGTCGTAAACATCAGTTTAAACAATGTGCAGCAGTGAACAAAACTAAACAATAATTTTAGGTTTGATAAAAACAGTTTTAAGGGTAAAAGGTCAATCAAGACCATTTTGTGTTGACTGACCAATTGGTGTTGACGGAGGCGACCGTTGTCGTAAAACCCCGGGGCTGCGTTGCTGTGGCGACGTTGGGCTGCGCTCTGCTCGGTGAAAGTGGACTGTAGTGGTCGTACTGTTTCCCACACTGCACCTGGACCTGGCCCCGGTCCCGGACTCTGGGACCGACTCCACCTCCCAGTGTCCTCTCCGCTCCAGATGATGATGCATAAGATGAGGAGCAGGGCTAAACATGAAACAGGTACCTGACTGGTTACTTTCTGAAATTCTCTTCTGTTAAAACATGAAACAGGTCAGTGACACTTGGTCCATCTTTATTTTCATCAAAACAAAAAAGGAAACACACCTCCAGTTCTCGGGGATGGACTGCAGCTCCCAGCGTCCTCTCTGCGGATGTGAGCTATGGTGGGCGGGGCCTGTTGCTCTGGGGGTGGGGCATGCGGTGCTGACGCTGTGAAAGCCCGAGTCACTAGGCTCTGACGTTAGCGATGATGTGAGCGAGTCTGAGGGGGAGGAGCCACGAGATGAGGGGGTGTGGCCCGGCAGCGAGGACACGCCATCAGTCTCAGCCTCTGACAGCAGCGCCCCCCTGTGGAGCTGAGAAGAACTGCAGGGGAGGCCCGGGATCAGACCAGGACCGGGCTTAACCAGGTTTGGGTCTAGATCCGGAGGAGGCCAACAGAACTGAGAAGAACCAGAACAGATTTTTAAAGGCCACAATTGTACAAAAGAGTCGCATATATCTAAATCTTGGCTTTTTTGTCCTTGAAGAAAAGGTTTAAGTAAAAGCATCTGGACTCAGTTTTCAAGGTGAAGAAGTTTCATCTCTAATTCCAAGAGACTTTATCAATTCTGAGGAGAGAGATGAGTTGATGATGTGGGTTAGAGCAGGCACAACAGATGGAGAGATGGCCTGAAGGAGATGTGTGGGGATGGGATCCAGCGGGCAGGTGGTAGGGTGGTTAGAACTAATGACCTTGGAAACGTCTGCTTCAGTTAGAGGAGAAAAAGAGGGGAGCAAACACGTATCAGGTGTGAAAGAGTTCAACAGGTGCTGGCGCAGAAAACTGACTGCTGATGGCAGTTGTTTTCTTTACAAAGAAAGACGCAAAATCATCAGCTGTTAACTCTGATGAAGGAGGGGGAGCAGGAGGACAAAGGAGGGCAGAGAAGGTTTTAAAGAGAGTGCGTGAGTCAGGTGAGTTGATTAACTTAGAATGGTAGTAGTCAGTTTTTGCAGAAGTGACATCAGCAGAGAAATTAGAGAGGAGAGACTGGTAGATAGAGAGGTCAGTGAGATCTTTTGACTTGCGCCATTTTCTCTCAGCTGACCGATGCTCACGTAGAACATCGGATAACCAGGGGCAGACGAGGATGTACGAGCTGGTCTAGATGTAAGAGGGCATAAGTTGTCCAGGCAGGATGTAAGTGTGGAGCACAGAGTGTCAGTGGCAATGTTGGTGTTTAAAAGCGAGAGCTCCTCAAGAGGGGGAAGCGCAGAAGAGACGGCAGAGGAAAAGTGGGAGGGACTGAGTGAACGCAGGTTACGTCGGAAAATGACCAGCGGTAAAACTGTTGCGGTGTCTGGAGAAGTTAGATCGAGGTCAAGAGTTACGAAGAAATGATCCGAAGTGTGCAGGGGCGTGACCTGAGTATGCCGAGCGGAGCAGTAGCTTATGTAGATGAGATCTAGTTGGTTACCAGACTTTAGGCGTTAGGTCTAACAGTGTTGGTATCAGGATTCATGTCTGTGGTGTCTGATTTTGGTATGTGTTTTTAGTTTTGTTTCTGAAGTAATGTTCTTTGTAGTTTTTTAGTTAGTTATTGTATTTTGTGGTTTCAAGTTTGTATTTGAGTTCTGGTTTTTATTTTGAAATGCCTTTACCCTGTCTTTGTCCTAGATTGACTTCCTGCCTTGTGTCTTTCCCTCCTGTGTGATTACCTGCTCCGCCCTGATATGTTTCACCTGTCCCTTGTTGTCTCTGTCTATATAAACCTGTTTGTCGGTTAGCTCTTTGCCAGGTCATTGTCTCCTTTAGCCGTAAGTCTTGTCCTTGTTCCTTATGGCTTATGTAGAATTCCTAGTCTGTTTTTGTATTTTTATCTCTAGATCTTTTGCCTGGGTTTTCTGTGAAAATTTTGGTTCTGGATTTTTGTACACTCGGAGCTTAGTCTTGATTATTCTGTTTCACTGGATGTTTTTTTGATTACGTTATCCTAAAATAAACTTTTGTTAAACGTTTTATCTGAGTCTGTGGGTTTGCGTTGGAGTCTTCCTGCTCCTGGCACATCGGCCGTGACAGTTGGACCTAAAGGTGTTGGATCTAAACCGGACTGGATCTTAAAGGAAATGGACCTAAAGGTGTTGTCGCTGAAGGCGATGGACCTAAAGGTGATGAACATAAAGGCGTTCAACCCAAAAGATGTTGGACCCAAAAGGTGTTGTGACTGAGGCTTTGGACCTAAAAGGCAATGAAACTAAAAACGTTGAACCCAAAGGCATTCAACCCAAAAACTTCAACCCAAAATGCGTTTGACCCAAAAGGAGTTGGACCTAAAGGCAATGGACCTAAAGGCGTCTGAGGGAGGACTATACCTGGTTCTGGAGCCAGTCCTGGTCCAGATGATCCACTCGATCCAAATGGTCCAAACTGTAAGACACACTTGGAATGCAGCCGTCGCTGGAGAACAGGTCATGTGACACCAGGTGACAAAGGTCAGGAGTCCTGTGACTGTAGCAGGGTCTGGACCAGAGAGAGTCAGAGGTCAGACTCTGGACACAGGTCTGGATTTGTGCTGATTTTAGTTGTTTACCTCTGACTCTGAAGCAGGTCCCACTGAGCTCCCATTGGTCCGTACTGACCCCGGCCCCTCTCCTCCAGCTGCACTCTGATTGGGCGACCAAACTCGTCTAGAAAGTGGTGCTCCTCACCTTGGGAGGGGCGGGGCTTACACTGAAGGAGGAAAAAAAGGAAGAAAAGGTGGAGAAAATGTATTTGTTTTAGAGCAGATTTTACTTTTGTAATGTCTATTTACTTCGGAGAATTAGACCAGTATGTGGTCAACTTTGTTTATTGTTTATTTATATTATTTAACACAGTCATATTAAATATTAGCTTTCTCAGAATTAAACACTGAAGATAAAAGGTATCTTCTATCTTCTTTTACAATAACAAAGGAATAAAACCGCTACCACAAAGTCTGCAAATAAAAAATAGGTGCACACAGGTACAATGCGTAATTCTGATTCTTCAATTTGTTGCTATCTGTCCAGTGGATATGTGCAAAGACAGAGTGAAACAACAAATAATTAGTATGTTTCAGACCATAAATTATGCAAAAATACTCTGGGAGCCAAATGTCAAGCCGAAAGGGTTTCTCAGAGGGAGGACTATTGAATATTAGACGTGTCGTGTCAAAGACTGAGCAGTTGGAGCATCTACTAACAGACTCTAATCTGGATTCTTTTGTGTTTGTCAGAGACTTAGTTAAAACCCTCAACTCCACAAATTGTATTTTATATATCTGGTTACAATGTTTTTAGATATGACCGGAAACAGGGAAAGGGTGGTGGAGTTATGATATATGTAAAAGAACATCTCGACTGTAAATTGATTGAAAATCTCAAAGACTTGGTGGAATGTGTGGGAGTAACAATTAGACTCTCAGCAGAAATGTATTTTATGGTTGTTGTGCTGAATGGATTTGTACAGGTTTTAATTGGATTTAAGCATGGTTTAATTGGATTTGAACAGGTTTTTAGATGGATTTGAACTGGTTTTAGTTGGATTTGAACAGGTTTTTAGATGGATTTGAACTGGTTTTAGTTGGATTTAAACAGGTTTTAGATGAATTTGAAAAGGTTTTAGTTAGATTTAAACAGATTTTAGTTGGATTTAAACAGATGGTACCGGGCCGCTGGTATAGACCACCTACAGCAAAGGACATTTTCTTTAACCATCTCACTGAGATTATGAAGAAATGTGTCAGTAAGTACACCATTCTGTTTGCAATTTGAATATCAGTTGGTTGGACAAATTCAATTGGAAAAAGTTAAAACAAATTTGTATCCCTTCCTTGGATAAATGAGTCCATATGAAATCTAATGAAGGCAAGAGATGCAGCACTTAAAAAGTCCTTGAAAACAGGCCATTTGAATGATCAACTTTTATATAAGGAGCTTAGAAATAAGGTTACAATGCAGTTAAGAAGAACAAAAGCAAACTTTTATATACATTTAACTGAACTAGCAAAAGGTAACACTAAAAAACTTTGGAAGCCATTGAAAAGAATTCAACACCAGAAAATGGAAATTAATATAAACAAAAATCTGGAACACGATTATTTCAACAATTATTTTATAGAATCAGTGAAGGAACTTTGTCAACATCCCTACTGCAGGTCATGAATAACAATCGCAGAGAAGCTTACTTCTGCTTGTCTTACACTAAATATAAATAAAATAGTGTCAATGTATTTTACAAAAAAAAAAAATACAAGTACTAGTAATTTTAGAAAAAACATTTGAATTTAGAAATCACGTCCCAAAAATATTTTATACTTTGAAATATAATATTTCATTTTTATTTCTTATTTTAACTATTGTATTTCCTGTTGGTCTCAAACAAGTGAAGCAACATTAAAACCATTAACCACTCATAACCAAGCTGTACTTGGAAGGTGCTTGGATTTGGTGATGGGGGTGAGGAGATTTGAGTTAGAGGATCAGAGACGGCTGGAGGGGCAATGCCGTTGACACCCTTCGAGTGAGCCGGAACAAAAGTGACAACACTACAGCGTTCGGCGAGTCGTACCAGTCATTTCCAAAGGAGTTGCCATGCTCTGTTACATGCAGCGAGTGAGATCCACCAAAGCACCTTGACATTCTTGATGCTGCCACTGCAGAGGCTGCTGTAACTAACAAGGGAAGAGGGGCAGGGTTAGTAGTGGCTTACGCTCACTTTCCTTAAGGCCCAGCCTACCTGAGCTGCACACAGGTCACGGCCATTGTCAATGGCAAAAGCCTGGGACATGTGAAGAGCCACCGCCACTGTTGTTTGGTCTACTAACTCTGCTTAGTCAGCTATGACTACTTGCATCTTAGCTTGTCCAGGAAGCCCACCAAAGAAGTGTTAGCTGATGTCATGACCTGTATGACACTAGCATAGCAGCACATCCTCCTCCTAAACATGAAGGTCATCCTCTTTGTTGTAATCAGACCAGTCTTGTCTATTGCCCACAACGACATGCCAAACCTGCCGAGCCAAACCCATGGCAACGCTCCCAGAAGAGACGTCAGACTGGTGTTACCAGCCGAGGCAGAGAAGTAGAGGTTAAGCTCATGACCAGAGAGCAGTGGAGCAAACACAGCAGGTGCATGACTACATCCCAACACCAGACTGAATTTGAGGGATCCTCCTTCTTCTTTTTGTCAACTTTGTGAGATACTCTCCAGGGCTGAGTGAAAGGAGAGCGCCTTGTACAGTCCTGAGCAACGAGGGACCTCTCTCTTTTTGGTTACCAATAGCAAAGTCATTAGAGGACATAGCACTTCCAAAAACAAATAAGTCTACCTTTCTCAACTGAACCTGGACATCTGAACCTGATGAGTCCAGTTCCTTTTGATAAAGCAGACACTGATGTTATAAACTGGATTTAGACGAAGAGTCATTGTGAAACAACTATGACTGAGGTCTGACATCATGTTACAGTTTTAATGCTGAGTTTGTGACTTCTATTCTGACTGGAGCAGGCTTCATCTGAATCTGTTTCTAAAGAGCACATACTCAGACTAAGACCAGGACTAAGACCAAGACCAGGACTATGACCAGGACTGACAGAATTAGGTCAGGTAACTCTGTCTGTACATTTTACTCAAGTCTATTGTTAGCTTCTTTTTTCTTTCTTTTTCTCTTTCTTTCTCAGTTTTACTGTTAAATCCCAGACACATGAACGCAGCATCCGTTGACTAAACTAAAACTAAACATACTGAGAGATTGAGAGCGGTGCATTGTGGGTAGTGAAGTGCAGCTGTGGCCTGAGGAAGTGATGCTCGGCCAACCCTGAATGTGATGGGACACTGATGCGACCTGACGCTTCTGTAACAAGCTGAAAGGACAAAGAGAATAAAGACCGACTGATCAGAGGAGAGGACAAGACCAGAGTTAGATCAGAGTTAGACCAGAGTTAGACCAGGGTCAGACCAAGGTTAGAAAGATAGATACATTTAGCTGACGCTTTTCTCCAAAGTGACTTACATTGTTCTACAGTAATTACCTGTTGTGTTACTGGTACCAGTGTAATTAGTAATTAGTAAATTAGTAATCCAGTGTTACAGCCACTGGAGGCAAGGTGGGTTAAGTGTCCTGCCCAAGGACACAACGACAGTATGAACTGTGGGGAGAGTGAGAATCGAACCACCTACGAGTTAGACCAGAAAGAGACCAGATAATGTTGTTTTGGTTCAACTTTTCCTGAACCAGACCAAAGCCAGTTCAGACTGAGTCTATTTTGTGACGAAGAGGCAGTTGGAACTACACCATGTTCATCTGAAAATAAAGAGATCCATATTCTGCTGCACACTTACATTTGCACATTAATGTCTCCACTTCTTTACAGTTTAAAAAAAAAAATCTTTTTATACTTTCTACTGTTGTATTTGTGATACTTTTCAATCTGAACAGGTTTGGACTTGTCTGGTCTAAACTAAAACCAGTCCCAGATCAGTTCTTGTTCTCAGAGTTTGTCCTGAAGCTGTGGCTCAGAGCTGTGTCAGTGTCGACTCACATCAGCATAACTTTAGTTCCATCAGGGTAAGGACTAAAGACTCCAGCAGGACCGATCAGGACCAGCCCATGTTTCTTCTGCATCTGAGTTTTAAAAAATCTTAAAACACTGTTAAACGTAATAAAGAGGCACAAACGCAGAAAAAAGAACTTTGTGTGTATTAAAAAACACATTGCCGGTGTAATGAGGCTAATATCTGTGAGATATTGTGTTGTTGTGAGGAACTGGGTAATGCTGGCTGCAGTGATTTGAACGAGTTGAGACTGAAAACAGAACACTGAGATGCAGCAGGATCTTTTTAATTTAATGTCTGTTTCTGTCCCACATCATGTAAAAGACTAACATAATGTCCTCAGTATTATCCTCAGCGACTGCCACCTGAACCACATTTAAAATGTGTCTTTGTGATTATTATATTTCTGCTCGGCTTGTCCCTAAGTCTAACGTCTAGTATGAGGCTGAATGCACTCACCCTGCTCCTGCTGGTTCTGCTCACACTCAGTCTGCAGCCCATCCTCACACAGGTCCAGGAGTCGGTCCAGAGCAGGTCCAGGCCAGAATCAGAGCAGGATCAGAGTAGCTCCATAGAAAGACAGAGTGAAGCAGCTGAGGCTCTGCTCGAAGTGCGTCTCATTTTCAAACTGACATTTCTCCCACAATGCACTGCCTCCAGCTGATTATGCTGCAAACTGCACTTCCCATCATGCACAAGCTGACTCACACATGCACTGCATCATGGCCGCTGCAGTCATTCACATTTCCCATATTTTGTGACTCAAAAAAAAGAATTAAAGAAGAGCCATGAGACTTTGGCTTAAATGGTCTTATTGTTTATTAATCTGTATTTACATCTGTACAGCTGAGTTAAATGTGTAACTAAAGCAGTGAGTTGCATTCACTTCTGCTTTACACCCCAAAAATTACCAAAAAAATCAGTATGATGCACGAGAAACAGGAAAAAAAAATAAGTAAAAAGAAAACAACAAACGAAGAAAACCTTGAAGGAAATGGACTAAAGAACAAAAAAAAGGAAGGAAACAGCCTTTTATAGCTTCCAGTTTGAATAAAAAACAAAGTCTTTTTTTAGAGCCCTGGTTTAGCCCTGGTTTAAATTCAGTGCTAGTCCAGAGTCCTTGTTAAGTCCTGGTCTTGGTCTAAAGGCAGTAGAGGCAGATCCGAATTAAAAGCAGGCTCCAAGACACGGTGGACACAGTGGATTTGGACTGAAGAACAGTTTGTCCTCGTGTTCGTTTTTCGAGTGGAGCCTGAGGAGGCGGTAGTGGAGTCTGAATTAGAAGGGGTGGAGCCTGAGGAGGAGGCGGAGTCTGTGGGAAACAAAAGAGGTGTTAATGTGGCAGATTCAGAAGAGTACATGGCCTATTTGAGTTTTCTTGGTCGCTGTTTTCTGATAAAATCGGATTGAAATGAAAAAAAAAAGAAAAGGTTTTGGGCTTTGTGTTTAATTTTGTGTTATGGCCAATTGAGCAAGTTTTTCTACACTTCTAAAATGCATATGTAACTTGGGTTCAGTGTGATGCCTGACTTTGAGTGTTTATTCATTTTGGTATTTTATATTAGGCCATTTTTTTTTGGCTGAATAAAGTTTTAGATATCACATTGTGTGGGGCGTCCACAGAGTGAGCTGGCCTCCAGTGATTCATTAACATAATTGAGTGTTTGTCTCGTTGAAAAGACAAACACTAAACATGACATGTTCTTTTCTTGTCGCTGTGGACAGTGAATCAGCGCTAGCACTGAGCTCACTGGGGCTCTTGCCAGACTTTACCTTCGTCACTTCAGCAGCTGCAGGACCTTCTGTTGGACTCTCTGGACCTGTGTCTGGGCCGGTCTCAGGTCCAGAAGCTGCAGTAGAAGGACGTTCTGGTAAAATGGACTCAGTCGCTGCAGGAGGAACCACAGCCTCCTGCTCATGGCCTGAGGTCTTGTCCTGGTCCTGCTCATGGCCTGAGGTCTTGTCCTGGTCCTGCTCATGGCCTGAGGTCTTGTCCTGGTCCTGCTCATGGCCTGAGGTCTTGTCCTGGTCCTGCTCATGGCCTGAGGTCTTGTTCTGGTCCTGCTCATGGCCTGAGGTCTTGTCCTGGTCATGGACCTGCTCATGCTTTGAGGTTGTGTCTGGGTCAGATGTGGTCTCTTTCTCCTGCTTGTGGTCAGAGGTCTGGTCCTGGGCTTGGTCCTGGTTCTGGTCCTGCTCATGGTCCGAAGTCTGGTCCGGCTGAGATGTGGTCTCTTTCTCCTGTTCTTTGTTCTGGTCCGGTTCCTCTGTGATTGGTTCTGGATCTGGGACTTGTTTGGTTGTAGCGGGAGTGTCCTCCTCAGGTTCCTCCTCTTCTTCATAAGACAGTGGAACAGACATAGTTCTGTTAAACTCTTGTTTGTCCGTAGTGTTTACATATGTCTGTACTGTTAACAATAGTCTGTAGTGTTAACATTTGTCTGTTGTGTTATTTTTTGTCTGTAGTGTTATCTTTTTTCTGTAGTGTTATCTTTTTTGTCTGTAGGGTTATCTTTTGTCTGTAGTGTTAATGTTTGTCTGTAGTGTTATTTTCTATCTGTAATATTAACGTTTGTCCGTAGTGTTAACATTTGTCCGTGGTGTTATCTTTTGCCTGTAGTGTTATCTTTTGCCTGTTGTGTTATCTTTTGTCTGTAGTGTTATCTTTTTTCTGTAGTGTTATCTTTTTTGTCTGTAGGGTTATCTTTTGTCTGTAGTGTTAATGTTTGTCTGTAGTGTTATTTTCTATCTGTAATATTAACGTTTGTCCGTAGTGTTAACATTTGTCCGTGGTGTTATCTTTTGCCTGTTGTGTTATCTTTTTTGTCTTTTGTGTTATCTTTTGTGTGTAGTTTAAATGTTTGTCTGTAGGGTTATCTTTTGTC
This sequence comes from Neodontobutis hainanensis, assembly GCA_024349245.1. Taxonomy (NCBI): domain Eukaryota; kingdom Metazoa; phylum Chordata; class Actinopteri; order Gobiiformes; family Odontobutidae; genus Neodontobutis; species Neodontobutis hainanensis. Next base: position 182,266 of record JALDNG010000336.1, on the reverse strand, counting down.
TGCAGTGTTAACGTTTGTCTGTAGTGTTAACCTTTGTTTTTAGTGTTATTTTTTTGTCTGTAGTGCTAACGTTCGTCCTGTAGTGTTAATGTTTGTCTGTAGTGTTATCTTTTTTGTCTGTAGTGTAAACGTTTGTCTGTAGTCTAGCCCCTCACCACAGAGGTTGTTCTGGCAGTGCGGCAGGTTCTCCGGACACTGAGAACACCAGTCTCCATCTACATACGGACGCTCGCCCTCGTAGTTCCCTCTGAAACAGAATAAACTCATAACTAAAGACAAACAGACACAGAGAAAATAGAAGAAAAAAAGGATAGAAACTAAAGACCAGAAAAAAGAGAGTGTTATTTTCAAGGGGCTAATGAATCTTACGCTGGGTAGTAGTTGCAAACGAGGAAGTTGACCTGTTCCCAGGCCAGTCCCTCCATTTGGTTGCACAAATGAAATGCACAGCCCAATCTGTGAGTGTCTGCCCACACCATCTGAAAAATATACATTAACATCAAACATCTGTATATGCTCCAATTTTGCAGTTTAGTGTCAGACCTGTGTGTAGTGTCCACACATCTTATCCTCGTCGCAGCTGTTGTTGTAGTAGTTATAGTCCAAGTGCTCTGCACAAAACAACACAAAAACAGTCATAATAACCTACCACAATCTACAGTATAATCCAACTAAAACCTGTTCAGACCTAAGAACCACTTCTCCAGGGCCTGCTCCAGGTCCAAAGACCCAGTTCCAACAAACAAGTTCTCCCCGGTCTCCTCCAGATCCGGGTTGTGGTTCCAGACGCATTTAGAGGCGTATCCTTCAGCCAAGAGCTTTAGGTTAGGGTCCCACTTCTGAAAGAGACGAGGACAAACTGGTGAAGGGGTTTTTGATGGACTTTAGGGAAGGAGATGAGGAGAGACGAAAAAAATAAAAGTTATATGTGGGGCTAATATAAATGTTTAGGACATTATTGCATAACACAACAAAAAGTCACCATCACCTTTAAATTATATTTCACAAATGTATAAATTTAAAGTCCCACACATTAAATCAGCAGGACTCCAGTCAGACCAGATTGAGTCCAGATCCAGATCAAGTCATTAAAGAAGTCTCTAACATCTTGAATTGTTTTGTTTTTCTTAACTAAAACCAGAATAAATAGAGTGTTTTTTCTGGTTTTACAGAAAGTAAAGTAAGTAGGTAGAAAACAACCACCAATAAAGTGTAATTAAGATCCACATGAACCTGTTTAGAGCACACTCAGTGTCTGTAGAGTGGAGTAGTGTTCCCTCTGCTGGAGCAGTCTCATCACTACAACTCAACACTGCATCAGCTTCTGACAAATGCTTCAAATGTGGTGCCAACGAGACACATTTCTATAATAATAATCATCACATAAATGGAGCAAATTATATTACTATCTGCAGAGCCTCATCTTGAGTTTGCTCCAGAATCCAGCTCATCTCTGACAACACACAAAGGGTTATTTACTAATACTACCATTTTCTCATTTTCTTTCTACAATATTCCATAAACGTCACTTTAAGTTCTCTTTGTATTTTATGGAAACATAACTTGAGGTCGAATCAGCTCAGCTTCAGTGAGACTCTAAACTTAAATTGGTTATGTTCTGCCTAAACTTTACCAAACCTTCTTCTCACACCAAACAGAACTGCAGAATATTGGTCTCACTGGTGTGGCCTCTGGGTCTGTGCTGGGTTATTGTGTGAGATCAGAACAGTGTGGTCTCTGAGGCTTTTGGGAGTGGCTCCAGATGTTTCTTTAACTTAATAAAAAAAAATAAAAATACAATGACACAAGAGCATTTACAGACTCCAGACACGGCATGCTCTAGGTACTGCCAAAACAAACACGTGGTTCTGAATAAAACCATACCAAACACTGACCCTAACCCACTGAAAGGTGGTTAGGGTCCCTGACAGAATAATGTTCAGAAGCGGAAAGCTAAACCTGAGACAAGATTCTGAGTGATTTCTGTGAGGTCTGTAAATACAGCCAGAGGTTTGAATTAAATTAATTGGCCATGTTTCACATGGCATATATCACTTTCATGATTTTATCTCATTTCTACTTATTACACAACCCTCACAAACTCCCTCTAAAAGAAAATATCATAAAAATATGCAACAATTTACCACAAACTCAAAACTAATCGCGGACGCCCTGATTTCCCTACTCCCCAGACACTTCCTCCAGTTCTTCCAGGAAGATACCGAGGCATTCCCAGGCCTGCCGAGAGACTTAGTCCCTACAGCATGTCCTAGGTCTTACCCCGGGGTCTCCTACCGGTGGGACATGCCCGGAACATCTCCCTAGGGAGGCGTCCAGGAGGCATCTGAAACAGATGCCCAAGCCACCTCATCTGGCTCCTCTCGATGTAGCTCTACTTTGAGCTCCTCACATTATCTCTAAGGGAGCCTCCACATGAGGCAGGAGCTCTCCACCAACCTGAAGGGGGCAAGCCACCCTTTTCCGACTGAGAACCATGATCTCAGACTTGGAGGTGCTGATTCTCATCTCAGCAGCTTCACACTTGGCTGAAAACCATCCCAGTGCACACTAAAGGCCCTGGCTTGATGGAGGCAACAGGACAACATCATCTGCAAAAAGCAGAGATAAGATCCTGTGGTCCCCAAACCAGGCCCCTTGCTGCGCCTAGAAATCCTGTCCATAAAGATAATAAACATGACCAGTGACAAAGGGCAGCTCTGCCGGAGTCGAACATGCACAGGGAACAGGTCTGACTTACTACCAGCAATTAACCAAGCTCCTGCTCCAGTCGTACAGGGACCAGACAGCCCTTAGCAAAAGGCCCTGGACCCCATACTCCCAGAGCACCCCCCACAGGGCGCCACGAGGGACAAAGTAAAATGCCTTTTCCAGATCCACAAAGCACTGGTTGGTAAAAACTTCTAAGAAGTGCTGGATAGGGTATAAGGCTGGTCCAGTGTTCAACAGCAGGGACAAAATTATTCCTCCTGAATCTGAGATACGTCTATTGGCCGCTCCCTTTTCTCCTCTACCCTGGCATAGACTTTCCCGGGGAGGCTGAGGAGTATGATCCCTCTGTAGTTGGAACACACCCTTTGGTCCCCCTTCTTGAAAAGAGGGACCACCACCCCGGTCTGCCAGTCCAGAGGTACTGTCCCCAAATGCCACGTGATGGTGCAGAGACATGTCAGCCAAGACAGCCCCACAACATCCAGAGACTTGAGGTACTCAGGGCGTATCTCATCCACTTTTGGTGCCTTGCCACCCAGGAGCTTCCCAACTACCTCATTGACCTCAGCTTGAGTGATGGACAAAGCCACCTTTGAGCCTCTGCTTCCTCAAGACGTGTCGGTGATGTTGAGAAGATCCTTGATGTATTCCTTCCACCGTCCGACAATGTCCCCAGTTGAAGTCAGCAGATTCCCATTTCCTCTATAAACAGTGTGAGGCACCGGAGATTTTACGGCCACTGCTCCAAGTGGCCGCGTCGACAATGGAGGTGGTCTCCCCCTTAGAATCTGGTTGAAGCTCTGCCAGAGGTGGGAGTTGAAGATCTCTCTGACAGGGTATTCGGGCAACAGACCTTCACAGCAAGTTTGGGTCTGCCAAGTCTGTCCAGCTATCTCCCCCGCCATTGGATCGAACTCACCACCAGATGGTGATCAGTTGATAGCTCCGCTCCTCTCTTCAGTGTCCATCACATACAGCTGGAGGTCAGATGAAAACAACTACAAAGTCGATCATCAACCTCCGGCCTAGGGTGTTCTGGTACCACGTGCACTGGTGCTTGAATATGGTGTTCGTTATGGACAAACTGTGACTAGCACAGAAGTCCAATAATAGAACACTGCTCGGGTTCAGATTCGGAGGGTTGTTCCTCCCAATCACGCCCCTCCAGGTGGCACTGTCGCTGCCCACGTGAGCGTTGAAGTTCCTCAGTAAAACGACGGAGTCCCCGGTCGGAGCACTTTCCAGCACCCCTCCCAGAGACTCCAAGGATGCCGGGTACTCTGCACTGCCATTTGGCCTGTAAACACAAACAATAGTGAGATACCTGTCCCCGACCCGAAAGCTCAGGGAGGAGACCCTCTCGTTCACCGGGGTGAACTCCAACACATGGGCTGAGCCGGGGGGCTATGAGCAAGCCCACACCGGCCCGCCGCCTCTCACCTCAGGAGACTCCAGAGTAGTGTAGAGTCCAGCCTCTCTCGAGGAGGTGGGTTCCAGAGCCCAAGCTGTGTGTGAAGGTGAGCCCGACTATCTCAAGTCAAGTATCTCTCAACCTCCCGCACAAGCTCAGGCTCCTTCCCCGCCAGTGAGGTGACATTCCAAGTCTTTAGTGCAGATTCTGTCTGCAGATTGTGTCGCCACCCAATTCACTTTACAGCTGAATACCAGCCACAAACTGTTTTCTTTAATTTTTTATTTATTTTTGTAAAGTAACACGAGGAAGAACAATCTCCTACAGGTGCTGGTGTGAAACCAATCATGTGAGGACAGACCAGCAGAGGGGGGCGTGGCTTATTTGCCCATCAGAGAGGGGCGGGGATTATGCACAGGTGAGCTGAACTGGATGGAGGAAGAGGAGAGCCAAAGGAGCCAAAGGAAAGTGAGTGACAGAAGGATGGATGGATTTACATTTTAATAACTGTGAAAGCACAAAGGCAGACTTTACAAGTTTAAAGTGACGTCAGTGGTGTCAGTCTGACTGACAGAGACGTGGCAGCCACTTTGCACCTATGGACCAATCCTCATCAAACATTCTCACAAATTCACACACCAGTGCCACAGACACTGGAGGCAAATGTCTTGCCCAAGGACACAACGACAGTATAAACTGTGGAGAGAGCAGGACTACCACTGAGCCACTGCGCCCCAAATGTCAAATAAAGGAAAAAAAAAAGTATAACGTAAAAGTCTTATTATTAATAATTCATCAAAAGTAAGAGTAATTTGTACTTTTACTTGAGGACAACACTAGTACTTGAGTAACATGGCAAAGTACTTTTAAATGAGTACCTACCTTCAATACTCTATCAATTATTGACTTTTTTTACTTTTGGTCCCAATTCACTATTTTTTACAACAGGAGTTGACTGCTCTGGTCCTGGTCTGGTCTGGGTTTGACCTGATTAAGTCTGGGTTTAGTTAGACTATTGTTTACATGAGCGATTGACTGTTGCTAGGCGGATCTTGAGCTGATGACATCACACTAAGCACGTGCTGTAGTGTCCCTCCAGAGTTTAATAAGCAACAGATGGAGTTTTGTGTAAAAATGGCACTCGCTTCATTTTAGAAGGACTCCACCTAAAACTAGATCCAGACCAGGACCTGGACCAGGACCAGGAGCTGGACCATCTTCATTAAAATCTGTTCCCTTTTTGCATTTGCTTTTTTCCAGACCAGAGTGAACCAGGACTAAAACTAGACCTTAGTGAACTTTAGATCAGTCCTAATAATAGTTTTCAGTGTGAGCCCAGTTTTTGTGGACTTGGTCTTGAGAACCAGATACAACAGTGTGATCTGGACAAAGACATGGGCAGAAGACAACCCGACCAATCACATTTTTCTGGGGCACCTCAGTGGTTCACCAGGTGGCGCTCATACCACAGACCCAAGAGACCCGGGATTGATTCCAGCTCAGGTCCAATGTCACTTCCCTCTCTTGATTTTCTTGTTGGTCTCATCTGAACCAGACTGTGTCCTAAATCACTCCCTAACCCTAACCCCTCAGTCCTTGTCCTAAACCCTTTAGTCTCTCAGAGCTAAACAAAAGAAGACATCAGGGTTAGGGTTAGACATCAGGGTTAGGGTCATGTGACTCTGTGAGTGGTTTATTAACCCTTATCCTTTTCTATCTCAGAGGAAACTCTCACATCTTGTCTGTTTGAGGCAGGTTCAGACAACATCAGTGATTTTACAGGAGATATGTTTTTATGGGTGGCAACTCATCTTGCAAGGATAGTTTTTGAACTTAGATGCCCCAGAGGGAGATTGTTCAAACTCACCTCAATTAACCACCATAAAGACTATTTATGCATGTAAAACTTTACATTTACATTTAGTTATTTAGCAAAGCCTTGTATCCAAAGGGACTGACAAAAAACTTAGTTTTGCTTTAAACTGAACAACACAGGTTTGAATGAAACAAGTTAGACTTTTTGTGGAGACATAATCCATCGTACATTGTTATTAATAAACTGTTATGATGTAAAATCACTAAAGTTAGCTTGCCTTAAATCAGATGGACAGACAGATGGACCTTTGAGAGCTTTCCTCTTAAGGCATAAAAGAGTTGAAATAATTCAGTCAGTTTTGGTCATTAATAGAACAAGAGGTGTTAAAAAACATGTTAGCTTTATATTAATACTTATATCATTAAAGTGTTTTTTTCAGATGTCCATTATTAGCGGAATTCAGCAAAGTTTTTTTTAACATGTCCGCTAGCGACAAAAAAACAGCCATGTCCAAAACCGTTCATTAATTTTGTGCACTATTAAGCTCACTGTAGAGTGCTACACGATCTAATGACTGAGTGACCAGGGAATGAATTCGGGCACAGCCTCAGTCTCTGACATTCGGGTTAGGGTTAGGGTTAGGGTTAGGTCCAACATTGGAGTACACTACAGAGGGATGAATGAAGACAGACATCATTTACTCATCTACCTCAAAAATTGACTGAATATAGAAAGTGATTGTTAACTGCTTGCTGTTGTTCAGAGCGACTCAGAGCCTGACTCTGACTCCTCACATTCCTCTGAGACTCACACACTTTATCAGAGTCCTGGTCAGACCTGGATTAGTCCTGGTTTAGTCCTGGTTTCATCCTGGTTTAGTTCAGGGTGTACACTGCCCCAGACCCAATGTTTCTGGGATAGGCTTCAGTCACCCTCGACCCCTCTTGGGAATAATGAAACATGAATAATTCAACACAGAAATATAAATATATTTTGAATTGCCATTCCTTGTTCAGTTTTCCTCCAATCTACATAAATCTCATGGATTCTGCGTTCATGGCGCGACCTCACGCAGAGGCTTCTATTTATTATTGATACGTACCAGGGGCAACATGGCGGAGGCGTTGGGCTGGACCACGCCTCGGTAGCGATTGTGAAGTTCCACCAGAAGTTCCTCCTGGTCCTCAGTTAGATACCCGTCCACAGTGACCAGCAAAGACCCAACCAGGACCAGGACCAGGACTACAAACTTTGGTGGGGGTCCAGTGTGGTCCAGTCCTGACCTGAGACCTGTCCTCAGAACCCTCAGACCCTTACAGCAGTGCATCATGGGAAACGTAGTCTTCAGAGTCTACAATCAACAGTGTAGTCCAGACCTGAGGTAAATCCTGGTCCAGATCCAGTCTCTGTGAGTTAATCCCAGTTAAACCTGTTCCTGCTGCTGGAGTTAGTCCTGGTTGGTCCTGGTCTTTGTGTGAGTCCTGGACTTCCCTCTGGCCCTGTTCTTCACTGGGTCTGGCTCTGGTCTTGAGTTTGAGTCCGGTCTGACTCTCGAAGATCTTCCCTCAGTCTCTCTCTCTCTCTCTCTCTCTCTCTCTCTCTCTCTCTCTCTCTACGGAGAGACAAAACTGGTTCACACCCAGTTTTTTTTTTTTTTTTTGACACAGTCTCAGAATCAGACCCAAAAGTCCCCACAAAACCTGGTTCAAGTCCGGTCCAGAGCCAAGACCAGTCATGAACACTGGATAATAAGTTATCATATTCAAGTGTGAAATGTCACCGGAAGGTTGGCGGTTCAATTCCTGCTCGGCCCACAGTTCATACTGTCATTATGTCCTTTGACAAGAGACTTAACCCTCCTTGCCTCCAGTGACAAAGTTCTGGTGTAATGTCTGTGATTGTTGGTACAAGGATGGAAATTAGCCTGTGTCTCATGTACAGGATGTTCATTAACCTGCACTGTCCCAATCAAATTTATAATTTATTATTATTATTATTATTATTATTCCATGATACCTGTGTCTGTGCTTTATGAAAATATTTGTGATATTATATTTATTTCTGATTTATTTACTTCTTTCCTCACTCTTCTCCTGTCGTTTCTCTTCAGTTTTTATAAAAACAATCCGAACTGTTGAAAGTCTTCTTAAACCCTCTTAGCCCGGCTCTGAGCCTCTCAGTTTGACCTCCCTCCTCTCCTCCTCTCCCTCCTGTCCTCTGTGTTCTCTCTTCCTCCTCAGACTTTACCCCTCTACTCAGTCTCTCTCTGGTGTGTTTTCAGATCTGAGAGAGCAGCGCCTGGTACAACCCGACTCTGCTCCAAACCTCCTTTTGTTTGTCTCTGATCACTCTCTGAATAATTCTGTCACAAACATGTCCCTTTTTTCTGAATGAGAATCTCTCTGTGTTTAGTCTTTAGTCCTGTTTTTCTGTTAGGACTCTTCTCGGTTTAGAGAAAACATCTGGACGGCGTTTATTTATTTATTTGAAAGGGTATGATGTAATTTCATTAATACATGAGTTAAAAAAGCCATAATAAACCAAAATCCAATTTTTATTTGTTGTCTGGTCTTGATGTTGGGTTTAAAATATAATTAATGAAGAAAACAGGTCACAAAGAGAACAACAGGGGGTTTAAGAACAATAAAAGTTTCAAATTACAATAGATACACAATGCAACAAATTAAAAACAGATTTATAGTAAATGTTAAATGTGATTTTCCTTTATAAGGACCTGGATGACTGACAGAGTTGCGTGTTCTCACTGATGGGTGCGAGTACGTTGGGTGTCCCAATTCTGCAGGGGTTTGACACCCTGCCCCTTTTGTGCCCTGGGCCTTGATGCACACTCTCAATAAGCGTGCATGGAAGCGGACTTTGCTGGAGGGTATTACCCACAATTCTTGTGTTTTTGTGACGTTTCAACCAGATTGGCCGAGAACTATCCCGATTGAATGCAGCAAAAAAAAAAAAGTTTCAAGTAAAGTGTTCTTAAGTACTAAATATGTGTCTGTTTTAAGTAAGTTGCAGGCCTAATTTTATTAACATTTTCCATATATATTTCGTTATGAAACAAAAAGCTTTATCTCTAGAGGAAGGAGTTTAACCTGAAACCAAACCTGATGGACCAGGCTGACTGGTCTCACAGTCGTTGGCTCTGAAAGGACAGTGTGACTCCTGATGTGAGAGTTGTTAAAGGCTCAGGTGAGTTGTTAGTGACACTGCTCCATTTAGGTGCTGTGGTTGTTGTTCTAGGGTGAAACTGTTTTGGCTTAGGTCGAAAAACACTATTATAAATACTAGGCAACATGAGTCCGCCGCAGATATGACATAAACATCGCCTTCCCAATTTTGCTAATTCACTTGGTTCCCTGCACACTTACATCAAAGTGCACTTCAACCAAGTACACCCTTCGTGGAAGACTGCAGGGCATAGTGTGGGTATCGGAACAGGGCCAGAATCTCTATTTCTTCAGATTCTTGTGTATGGTCTGTATTGTATCTCAGCCTGTGCTTGTGTCTCAGCCTGTGCTTTTGTCTCAGTCTGTGCTTGTGTCTCAGTCTGTGCTTGTGTCTCAGCCTGTGCTTGTGTCTCAGCCTGTGCTTGTGTCTCAGCCTGTGCTTTTGTCTCAGTCTGTGCTTGTGTCTCAGCCTGTGCTTGTGTCTCAGTCTGTGCTTGTGTCTCAGTCTGTGCTTTTGTCTCAGTCTGTGCTTTTGTCTCAGCCTGTGCTTGTGTCTCAGTCTGTGCTTGTGTCTCACTCTGTGCTTGTGTCTCAGTCTGTGCTTGTGTCTCAGTCTGTGCTTGTGTCTCAGTCTGTGCTTGTGTCTCACTCTGTGCTTGTGTCTCAGTCTGTGCTTGTGTCTCACTCTGTGCTTTTGTCTCAGCCTGTGCTTGTGTCTCAGCCTGTGCTTTTGTCTCAGTCTGTGCTTTTGTCTCACTCTGTGCTTGTGTCTCAGCCTGTGCTTGTGTCTCAGTCTGTGCTTGTGTCTCAGCCTGTGCTTTTGTCTCAGTCTGTGCTTTTGTCTCACTCTGTGCTTGTGTCTCAGCCTGTGCTTGTGTCTCAGCCTGTGCTTGTGTCTCAGTCTGTGCTTGTGTCTCAGTCTGTGCTTGTGTCTCAGCCTGTGCTTTTGTCTCAGTCTGTGCTTGTGTCTCACTCTGTGCTTGTGTCTCACTCTGTTCTTTTGTCTCACTCTGTGCTTGTGTCTGAGTCTGTGCTTGTGTCTCAGCCTGTGCTTGTGTCTCAGTCTGTGCTTGTGTCTCAGTCTGTTCTTTTGTCTCACTCTGTGCTTGTGTCTCAGTCTGTGCTTGTGTCTCAGCCTGTGCTTTTGTCTCACTCTGTGCTTGTGTCTCAGTCTGTGCTTGTGTCTCAGCCTGTGTTTTTGTCTCACTCTGTGTTTTTGTCTCACTCTGTGCTTGTGTCTCACTCTGTGCTTGTGTCTCAGCCTGTGCTTGTGTCTCAGCCTGTGCTTGTGTCTCAGCCTGTGTTTTTGTCTCACTCTGTGTTTTTGTCTCACTCTGTGCTTTTGTCTCAGCCTGTGCTTTTGTCTCAGTCTGTGCTTTTGACTCAGTCTGTGCTTGTGTCTCACTCTGTGCTTGTGTCTCAGCCTGTGTTTTTGTCTCACTCTGTGCTTGTGTCTCAGTCTGTGCTTTTGTCTCACTCTGTGCTTGTGTCTCAGCCTGTGCTTGTGTCTCACTCTGTGCTTGTGTCTCAGCCTGTGCTTGTGTCTCACTCTGTGCTTGTGTCTCACTCTGTGCTTGTGTCTCAGCCTGTGTTTTTGTCTCAGTCTGTGCTTTTGTCTCACTCTGTGCTTGTGTCTCAGTCTGTGCTTGTGTCTCAGCCTGTGCTTGTGTCTCAGCCTGTGCTTGTGTCTCACTCTGTGCTTGTGTCTCAGTCTGTGCTTTTGTCTCACTCTGTGCTTGTGTCTCAGCCTGTGTTTTTGTCTCACTCTGTGCTTTTGTCTCAGTCTGTGCTTTTGTCTCACTCTGTGTTTTTGTCTCACTCTGTGCTTGTGTCTCAGTCTGTGCTTGTGTCTCAGCCTGTGCTTGTGTCTCACTCTGTGCTTGTGTCTCAGCCTGTGCTTGTGTCTCACTCTGTGCTTGTGTCTCAGTCTGTGCTTGTGTCTCACTCTGTGCTTGTGTCTCAGCCTGTGTTTTTGTCTCACTCTGTGTTTTTGTCTCACTCTGTGCTTTTGTCTCACTCTGTGCTTGTGTCTCAGCCTGTGCTTGTGTCTCACTCTGTGCTTGTGTCTCACTCTGTGCTTGTGTCTCAGTCTGTGCTTGTGTCTCACTCTGTGTTTTTGTCTCACTCTGTGCTTTTGTCTCACTCTGTGCTTGTGTCTCAGTCTGTGCTTGTGTCTCACTCTGTGTTTTTGTCTCACTCTGTGCTTTTGTCTCACTCTGTGCTTGTGTCTCAGTCTGTGCTTGTGTCTCACTCTGTGCTTGTGTCTCAGTCTGTGCTTGTGTCTCAGCCTGTGCTTGTGTCTCAGCCTGTGCTTGTGTCTCAGCCTGTGTTTTTGTCTCACTCTGTGCTTGTGTCTCAGCCTGTGCTTGTGTCTCAGCCTGTGTTTTTGTCTCAGTCTGTGCTTGTGTCTCAGTCTGTGCTTTTGTCTCAGTCTGTGCTTGTGTCTCAGTCTGTGCTTTTGTCTCAGTCTGTGCTTGTGTCTCAGCCTGTGCTTGTGTCTCAGCCTGTGCTTGTGTCTCAGCCTGTGCTTGTGTCTCAGCCTGTGCTTGTGTCTCACTCTGTGCTTGTGTCTCAGCCTGTGTTTTTGTCTCAGTCTGTGCTTGTGTCTCAGCCTGTGCTTGTGTCTCAGCCTGTGTTTTTGTCTCACTCTGTGCTTGTGTCTCAGCCTGTGCTTGTGTCTCAGCCTGTGTTTTTGTCTCACTCTGTGCTTTTGTCTCAGTCTGTGCTTGTGTCTCACTCTGTGCTTGTGTCTCAGCCTGTGCTTGTGTCTCAGCCTGTGCTTGTGTCTCAGTCTGTGTTTTTGTCTCACTCTGTGCTTTTGTCTCACTCTGTGCTTGTGTCTCAGCCTGTGCTTGTGTCTCAGCCTGTGCTTGTGTCTCAGCCTGTGCTTTTGTCTCACTCTGTGCTTGTGTCTCACTCTGTGCTTGTGTCTCAGCCTGTGCTTTTGACTCAGTCTGTGCTTTTGTCTCAGTCTGTGCTTGTGTCTCAGCCTGTGCTTGTGTCTCAGCCTGTGCTTTTGTCTCAGTCTGTGCTTGTGTCTCAGCCTGTGCTTGTGTCTCAGCCTGTGCTTGTGTCTCAGCCTGTGTTTTTGTCTCACTCTGTGCTTGTGTCTCACTCTGTGCTTGTGTCTCAGCCTGTGCTTGTGTCTCAGTCTGTGCTTGTGTCTCAGTCTGTGCTTGTGTCTCAGCCTGTGTTTTTGTCTCACTCTGTGCTTGTGTCTCAGCCTGTGTTTTTGTCTCACTCTGTGCTTGTGTCTCAGCCTGTGCTTGTGTCTCAGCCTGTGCTTGTGTCTCACTCTGTGCTTGTGTCTCAGTCTGTGTTTTTGTCTCACTCTGTGCTTGTGTCTCACTCTGTGCTTTTGTCTCAGCCTGTGTTTTTGTCTCACTCTGTGCTTTTGTCTCACTCTGTGCTTGTGTCTCAGCCTGTGCTTGTGTCTCAGCCTGTGCTTGTGTCTCAGCCTGTGCTTTTGTCTCACTCTGTGCTTGTGTCTCAGCCTGTGCTTGTGTCTCAGCCTGTGTTTTTGTCTCACTCTGTGCTTGTGTCTCAGCCTGTGCTTGTGTCTCAGCCTGTGTTTTTGTCTCACTCTGTGCTTGTGTCTCAGCCTGTGCTTTTGTCTCACTCTGTGCTTGTGTCTCACTCTGTGCTTGTGTCTCAGCCTGTGCTTTTGACTCAGTCTGTGCTTTTGTCTCAGTCTGTGCTTGTGTCTCAGCCTGTGCTTGTGTCTCAGCCTGTGCTTGTGTCTCAGCCTGTGCTTGTGTCTCACTCTGTGCTTGTGTCTCAGTCTGTGTTTTTGTCTCACTCTGTGCTTGTGTCTCAGTCTGTGCTTTTGTCTCAGCCTGTGCTTTTGTCTCACTCTGTGCTTTTGTCTCACTCTGTGCTTGTGTCTCAGCCTGTGTTTTTGTCTCACTCTGTGCTTTTGTCTCACTCTGTGCTTGTGTCTCAGCCTGTGCTTGTGTCTCAGCCTGTGCTTTTGTCTCACTCTGTGCTTGTGTCTCAGCCTGTGCTTGTGTCTCAGCCTGTGTTTTTGTCTCACTCTGTGCTTGTGTCTCAGCCTGTGTTTTTGTCTCACTCTGTGCTTGTGTCTCAGCCTGTGCTTGTGTCTCAGCCTGTGTTTTTGTCTCACTCTGTGCTTGTGTCTCACTCTGTGCTTGTGTCTCAGCCTGTGCTTGTGTCTCAGTCTGTGCTTGTGTCTCAGTCTGTGCTTGTGTCTCAGCCTGTGTTTTTGTCTCAGTCTGTGCTTGTGTCTCAGCCTGTGTTTTTGTCTCACTCTGTGCTTGTGTCTCAGCCTGTGTTTTTGTCTCACTCTGTGCTTGTGTCTCAGCCTGTGCTTGTGTCTCAGCCTGTGCTTGTGTCTCAGCCTGTGCTTGTGTCTCAGTCTGTGCTTGTGTCTCAGTCTGTGCTTGTGTCTCAGCCTGTGTTTTTGTCTCACTCTGTGCTTGTGTCTCAGCCTGTGTTTTTGTCTCACTCTGTGCTTGTGTCTCAGCCTGTGCTTGTGTCTCAGCCTGTGTTTTTGTCTCACTCTGTGCTTGTGTCTCACTCTGTGCTTGTGTCTCAGCCTGTGTTTTTGTCTCACTCTGTGCTTGTGTCTCAGCCTGTGTTTTTGTCTCACTCTGTGCTTGTGTCTCAGCCTGTGCTTGTGTCTCAGCCTGTGCTTGTGTCTCAGCCTGTGCTTGTGTCTCAGCCTGTTGTGAGCTGAGGACCAGAGGAATGTGTGTAACGTGAGCTGTTGCAGCTGAAGGGTGTTGTTCTCAAAACATGACTCATAGTCACTATTCACCACCTCAGCATTTACTGTGGACCAGGACCAGACCAGGACAAGACCAAGACCAGGACCAGGATCAGACCTGGACCAGGACAAGATCAGAACCAGACCAGGTCCGGAATAGGACCAGACCAGGACCAGACCAGGATTAGGACCAAACCAAGACCAGGACTAGGACTTTGATCAGGAACAGACCAGGTTTAGGCCACAACTAGGACCAGATCAGAACCAGGACCAGACCAGGTCCGTATCACCAAGACCAGACCAAGAATAGCACCAGATCAGGACCAGGTCTGAAACAGGACAAGGATTAGACCAGGACTAGAAACAGACCAGGACTAGGACTATCTAAAACTCTCAAACTGGGCAAGGAGAGCCTTTATCAGAGAGGCCACAGTAAGACCAGACTGAGTAGTCTGTGAAGGTTCTCATTCATCCAGGACATCTTGAAAAAAAGGTTGAAGTAAAAGCATTGTGAGTTTTCAAGGTGAAGATGTTTCGTCTCTAATTCCAAAAGACTTGATCAATTCTCAGTTCAACTGGTAAGAGAGCTGAGCTTTATCTCTAGAGGGAGGAGTTTAACCTGAAACCAAACCTGATGGACCAGGCTGTTCTGGTCTTACAGTCGTTGGCTCTGAAAGAACAGTGCGACTCCTGATGTGAGAGTTGTTTAAGGCTCAGGTGAGTTGTTAGTGACACTGCTCCATTCAGGTGCTATGGTTGTTGTTCTACGTTGAAACTGTTTTGGCTTAGGTCTAAAAACGTTATTATAAAGACTTGGCAACATGAGTCTGAGGCCCCTCCTCTGTTCAAAGAGGGCTTTTCCATTCTCACAAAAATGGCTTCCTTCAGCCCTCTCTCAAACCATCTGGCCTCTGGTCAAATTTCGGGCATTGCTGTCCTCAAAGGACTGTCCTTTCACTTTGAGGTGGAGGTGGACTCAGACTCAGGTCCAGGATTGTCTCTTCTGTGCTGATACATCCTCTTGTGAAGCTGTTGTTTAGTTTCTCCAACAGAACTGTCACTGCACTCTTCACTGAACTGTATAAACTACATTACTCTGTTTGTGGGGGTCTTGTTTTTAGGATGGACCAGTTTCTGACGCAGAGTGTTCCTGGTTTAAAGTGGACTGGAATGTTGTGTTTGTAGAAAATCCTTTTAAGTTTTTCAGATAAACCAGACACATAAGGGATAACTACACCCTTCCCTTTTGTCCCTGGTTCCTGTCTGTTTGGTGTCTGTGTCCTTTTGGTTTTGTTGAAAGTCCATTTGGGGTATCCACAGTCTCTCAGGGATTTACAGATGTGTTGTTCTTCTTTCCGTTTACCTTCTGAGGTTGTGGGCACCTCTTGTGCTCTCTGCTGAAGAGTCTTGATGACTCCAGCTTGTGCTACAGAGGGTGAATCAAATACAAATATTGATCTGTGTGTAGGCTTCAAATTAACTTTTATTTAGAGATTTCTGTCCTCACAAATAACCACTGCAGAGTCTAAGAAAGCCAAGCAATTGTCCATTGAAAACTGAGTCCAGATGCTTTTACTTTTACTAATGAAAAATGCTTTGATACAAACCATCACCTGACCTGTGCCAGCCCTGGCCTATTTGGCAAGGGAGATTTTGTGTGGCGCCCCTTGCATTGTAACCAATATTTCTTATACTATTTTTGTTTTGAAAACATAAAAAAAAGTTACTTTGAATCAGCTAAACAGGCCACACATAATTAATACATTTTCTACTGCTTGGTCCCGTTAGGGGTCAATGCCACCTGATCAAACTAAAATAGGCAATATAAAAAGACGCCTTCAAAGTCAGATTTTATTTTGCTAAACTGTGCTGTGGACCTAAAATAATAACAGAGGAAAGGGAAAATCCCATTTTTTTCTGTTCATATTGTGAGTTATTTGTGACATTACGTTCACAGCTCAACCTTTAAACAAACCAGGTTTTGGGATAGGCCTTCTATATGTGTTTCATTTTAGTAAATAAAACTCTACAGTAGTAATACTACAGCAGCTTAATAAAGCTCGCCTGATAAGGATCATATTGGTGAGTAAAGGCTGGTCTGAATTGCCATGGTAACGCTCAGAGGAAGGAATTTGTTAAACTCCGATAAACTGTTGCTACATGAAGTTAGATTTACTTTGCATCGCTGCTAACAACAGGCTGCTTTCTGAACAACTTTAAACAAGGCAAACAGCAGAATATATTATTTCCTGTTGTGCCAGTAGTTCACATTGTCGGTCATTTGAAGAGCCCTACATATATCTTTAGCCCTAAGCATACCGGTCTGTCGTGGTGAACAATGCGCTGAGCTGCAAGGCAAAGCTCTCGATTTACCAGTCGATTATGGCTCGGGCAGCTGTTTCGGATGCCTCCTGGATGTACCCCTCGGGATTTGTTCTGGGCATATCTCACCGGGAAGAGAACTCGGGGAAGACCTAGGACACACTAGAGGTACTGTGTATCTCGGCTGGTCTAGGAACACTGCAGTATCCCCCCGGAAGAGCTGGAGGAAGCGTCTGTGGAGAGGGAAGTCTGGGAGTCTCTGCTTAGACTGCTGCCCCTGCGACCCGGCACTGGATAAGTGGTAGAAGATGGATGGATGGATGGATGGAGGACCAGACCAGGACTTGTCCAGAACTAGCACAAGAACAAGGACTAGACCTGGACTAGACCAGGACCAGACCAGGACTAGGACAAAACCAGGACTAGAGCCAGACTAGACCAGGACCAGACCCGACCAGGACCAAGACTAGGACTAGGACTAGGATTTGGACCAGACCAGGACCAGGTGAAAACAAGTCCACACTTTTTTTGTCCTTTTTTATGAATTGTAATAAATTTAAAATATTAATTGAAAAAGCAATTCACAATAAAAATGTAATTAAATTAAATTGTGTTGTTTGATCAGAATTGTTTGTGAAGGTTCTCAGTCATCCACGTCATCTTGAAGAAAGTGTAAAGCAAAGGCTTTAACATAATTTATTTATGCTGATTTATGCTTTATTTATGTCTAATTCATACTTTTCTTCAATCTGTCCTTGTTTTCTTAACTCAGTGACCTGTCCTTGACGCATGCGCAGTGCAGTCAGAGGCTTAGTGCAGCAGCAGTTGAAGGTAAACCCGTCTTTTCTCTATATTTTTCAGATTTTCAGCTTTGATTCTGCCCTAAAACCTGCTCCGGCCCTGTTCCCGGAGCAACTTCGGCCGCCGTTACACCCGCTACTATCCCCTTTAAACACACATTTAATTCGCAGTTTGTGGGACTTTGCTGCAGTTAGCCGTTAGCCTGTTAGCGCTTACATTCCGACTCAAAAACAGCTTAAACTCAGTGTTAAACCCGTTTCTGGTGCGTTTCTTCGGGTTTCCGTTCAGACCGGAGCCGTTCATCAAACTGTCGCTATCCATTTTCTTGTATTTTCCTCATATTAATGGCCAAACGGCTGTTAAAATCATAAAATTGGGTTAGCATTAGCTCCTGTCAAACGCCGCTTTGACTGACAGTGGCTGTAGCCACTCAGTAGCGAGATCAGAGCCCTCTCAGCCAATCAGTGGAGAGGATGCGGCTGTAACGGGAGAGACTAATCTTTAGTGGACGGGTTTTCAAAGCAAATAAAGTTAAAAAAAAAACACATTTTAAAAGACATATATGCATGTAATCTTTCCAAACAAGCGACAACTTGTAATTTATCAAGATATTAACACAAAGATCAGCAATAAACCAACTCAAACGGCTTAAAAAACACAATAAACTGCTAGATTAAGGAAATACAGCGGCCTTTTTAAAAGAACATTACGGAAGTTTCAGAGGTTCAAAACCGTGAATTTAGTTTGACGTTGGACTTTAGATATTTGGCGGCACACTTTAACCGAGAGGTGTTTTTTAAACTTGCTCCTGTTTGCTTAAAGCTCAATGTCATCATCACATATCCAGTGGAATAATCAGACAGCTGGGAAGAGGAGAGGAGCTGTCTTTCAGAATGTTAGTCCAAGAGTTGGTAGAGAAGAGGGTGGGTTGCCAAAATAATTTTTGGAGTTATTCTAACTCGTCAGAAAGAAAAAGCCTTTGTCAGCCCGCTCCACACTGGGCTGACATACTCCAAAACAGGTAGAATAAAAAGTGGGACTCCAACTCTTCTGGCCATACTAACTTAATGAATCCTGGGGTGAGTTTTGGAGAGCGTGTATCTGTCATCAGCATCACATGACATGCTGAAAGCTTCAATGAGTTTAACTGTGGACATTGTGAATTTTATGGCCAGAAATCACTGTCAATGGAGGACAGGGAATGTCCATTTTTACGACAAATGAGGGACTAGATGACGTCATCGGCCCCAAATTTTTATTTCTTGAAAACGATAACAGCACAAACAAAAATCTTTACAGCACAAAACAGCACAAACGGGTGGCAGTAGCTAAGTGTGTAGAGCGGTCGTCCTTCAACCGGAAGGTAGGCAGGTCGATTCTCACTCTCACCACAGTTCATACTGTCGTTGTGTCCTTGGGCAAGACACTTAACCCACCTTGCCTCCAGTGGCTGTAACACTGGTAATTACTGTAGAACAATGTAAGTCGCTTTGGATAAAAGCGTCTGCTAAATGAATAAATGTAAATGTAAACGAGGCACATCATATGGGTGACATCATATGACCTATAAAACAATTATTAATATCTCAAAAATTTAACAGCACAAACAATCTAGATTGTGTCAATCGCGTTTGGTGGGGATCCAACTTCACGGAGGTGATTCTTCTTCGGTTGTTGTTTGTTTGTGCTCGTATCCGCACAGTAAACACACACCACTCTGGATGCAGTACTGCTGACGCCACAGGTGGCACTCTAGTAGACAAGACAAGACAAGACATTTATTTTTGTATAGCCCAATATCACAACAACAGCCGCCGCAAAGGGCTTAACAGACTGAACTAGACAACATCCCCTGTCCTTAGACCTTCCATCAGGGTGAGGAAAAACTCCAAAAAAACCCAGCCGGGAAAAAAGAGAAACCTCAGGGAGAACCACAGAAGGAGGGATCCACTCCCAGGACGGACAGGCCGTGCAAGAATGTGTCCAGGACAGTTGAAAAAAAACTACATAAAAACAAAACATATTCACAAAAAACATTTATGTTGACAGCGTCCAGTGTCCACTCTGTCTGTGTATGTAAGGTGGATGGGACCTCAGCCATTATCAAGGTAGATGAAAGATGAGCTGTGGGTCCTCACGGGGGGGGGGCAGTACACATCAGCAGCAGATCAGAGGTTTGCATCCACTCTAGGAGGAGGTAGAAAGGAGAAAAACAAAAGTGCTAAATACTACTGAAAATAGGCAGATGTAATAATAATATGAGCGGTTGAGTGTGTACCTACAGCTACAACCAGTGTGAGTGTGAACCTACAGCTACAGACCAGTGTGAGTGTGTACCTACAGCTACAGACCAGTGTGAGTGTGTACCTACAGCTACATACCAGTGTGAGTGTGTACCTACAGCTACATACCAGTGTGAGTGTGTACCTACAGCTACAGACCAGTGTGAGTGTGTACCTACAGCTACAACCAGTGTGAGTGTGTACCTACAGCTACAGACCAGTGTGAGTGTGTACCTACAGCTACAGACCAGTGTGAGTGTGTACCTACAGCTACAGACCAGTGTGAGTGTGGCCCTACAGCTACAGCCAGTGTGAGTGTGGCCCTACAGCTACAACCAGTGTAAACCTAACACTATGATCATCAGTCTCCATATGTTGGTGAAATAAGTATGTTTTGAGTTTGCTTTTGAAAATCTCAACAGAGTCAGATCGCCGCACTTCCACCGGGAGCACATTCCACAAAAATGGGGCTCTATAAGAAAAGGCTCTGTAGCCAGCAGACTTCTTCTTTATTCGAGGAAGTTGAAGGAGGCCAGCGTCCTGAGAGCGAAGGGTACGAGCTGGAGTATACCAGGTGATAAGGTCAGATAGGTCAGAGGGCGCGCGTCCACAAAGGATTTTATAGGTTAACAAGAGAACTTTGAAATCAGCTCTAACATGAGGAAGTGTAATGAAGCCAGGACCGGAGTAATGTGATCAAACTTCCTGGTCTTTGTTAAAAGTCTGGCTGTAGTTTGGACCATTTGTAGACTGTGAGTACTTTTCTTCGGCAGTCCAGAGAATAACGCAGTAGTCCAGCCTGGATGTGACATATGCATGAATGAGAATTTCAGCATCAGCTAAAGAGAGGCAGGAGCGAATTTGTGAGATATTCCGCAAGTGAAAAAAGCCCAATTTAGTGACCTCACTAATGTGCTGCTGCAGAGATAGTGGGGAGTCAAAAATGACACCGAGGTTCCTCACAGTGTTGCTCCAACACACAGTTGTTGATTGAGACAGTAAGATTGTTGAACATGTGCCGATGACTGGCAGGACCAATTAACAAGAGCTCTGTTTTATCCGAGTTCAAATGGAGGAAGTTTTGAGACATCCATGTTTTAATTGAAACGAGGCAGGCCTCTAGACGCATGATGTCAGTATTATTCACTTTTATTGGTAGATACAGCTGTGTATCATCGGCATAACAGTGGAAGTTCACTCCATAACTTCTGATGATTTGTCCCAATGGTGTAACATATAGTGAAAAAAGTATGGGACCGAGCACAGACCCTTGTGGCACACCGAACTTCACTGGTGCCGTGGAGGAGAAGGATTTATTAAAAGAGACAAAATGAGACCTATCACACAGATAGGATTCTAACCAAGAAAGAGCAGAGCCAGAGATGCCAAAAACATCTTTAAGTCTGTTGATTAGCACTGCATCAATCGTATCAAATGCAGCTGAGATCCAGCAATAACAGTAGACCCGATGAGTCCTCGTCCATCTGAAGGAGGAGAGCATTAGTTACTTTAACTAAAGCTTTCAGTGGAATAAGAGGCCCTAAACTCAGACTGAAACGGCTCCAGGAGCTCATTTTCTGATAGATATAGAGTAAGTTGTTTTAGCACAACTTTTTCGAGGACTTTAGATAGAAAAGGTAAATTGGAGACAGGATGGAAATTATTTAGGCATCCAGGATCCAAAGTAGGTTTTTTGAGCAGGGCTTTGACCACAGCCTGTTTGAAAAGGGAAGGAACGGTGCCAGTAGACAGGGACAAGTTTATAATGTTTAATATAATTTGCCCCACATAGGGCCACAGTTCTTTAAGCTGTTTTGCTGCAGGATATCCAGGAGACACGTAGTTGCTTTACATGAAGAAACCACCTTTGTCAGCTCATCGAGGGAAACAGAATCTAAGACTGAGAGACGAGGTCGGTGGATCCAAGTGAATGGGACCCGAGCCAAAGAAGACAAAAACAAAATATTATCCCTGATATCTTCAATTTTATGATTAAAGAAATCTAAAAAGTCTTGTGCACTAAAGGGAGAGGAGTCTTCAGTTGTTTTTGGTTGGATAAATTTAGCAACTGTTCCAAAGAGAAACCTGGGGTTATGCCGGTTTTCTCTGATAAGAGATGAAAAATAGGTAGTCTTTGCAGTGCTGAGGGCGTGCTTATAGGTGTTTACACACAAACACCACTTTTGATAATTTAGATTTGTTTTTGACTTGCTCCATTTGCTCAAAACTCCTGCAGGCCTGTTTCAAAGCCCGCGTTTCCTCATTATACCATGGCGTAGGGTCGTCCTGGTTGGTCTGGGCTTTGTCCTGAGGGGTGCCACTGAGTCGGTGATGGCTGAGAGGGTAGCATGGACCTCCTCTGTGTAGGCCTCTACTGAGTTTCCAGTTGGAGTTAAATTAGGAAGAACATCTGTCAGCCGTGTGGCAATCATTTCCATTGCAGCTGCGCTAAAATTCCGTGTAGACACTACGCATTTGTCTGAATTTGAGGGAAATGTGTAACTTATCTCGAACTCTACCAGTGAGTGATCTGAGACAGCAGATGAAAGAGAGGAGACAAAGAGATTGGAGACATCTATTCCCGAGCCAAAACAAGATCAAGATAGTTTCCACTAATGTGTGTGGGCTCATGAACAAACTGGTTAAAGACAGCGTCAGAAACAGTGATTGAAATGCTCTGGCCAGAGGATCACACTCCTTATTTAGATGAATATTAAAGTCTCCAACTAGAAGGATGTTATCAGCATGGGTTATTAAGTCCGAGAGGAAAACTCCAAACTCATCCAAGAAAGAAGAGTAGGGACCCGGAGGGCGATAGATTACAGCTAAATAAAATGGCTTCCTTCTGTTTATTTGAGAAGAAATATGTTTAATGAGTAACACTTGGAAAGAGTTAAATTTCGGCTGTGATGATGTACCTGTAAAGCAAAATGCAGCTTTATAAATGGCTGCAACACCACCACCTGTTTCGACGTGCGACCTACCTGTGCATACGCATAATCAGGGGGAGGGGCTTCATTTAGTGGCAGAAAAACATTGGGCCTAAGCCACGTTTCACAAAGACAAAGTAAATCCAAGCTATGAGAAGTAATAAGATCATTAATTAGGAGTGCTTTGGAGGATAGAGACCGCACATTCAGGAGACCGATCTTCAGTCTTGATGTAGAGCAGACATTTGAGGCTGGTCCAGTGGAGAGGTAGCGACAGGAACAAGCTGTCGAGCTCTAACAGTTCTGCTGGGTTTAAAAGATTGCCTCTGAGTTATAATAACATGAGGACAGGATGCTTTTGGGTCACTGACTCTGTGAGTTTTCAGATGTGTTTGAGGACTAAATAACAGATTTAGGCAGTAGACATCAGGATAACACGGCCTAACCAGACAACTAAAAGCTTCTACATTATCCAGTTCCACACCCGCACTATCATGACTAGCAGCTTCTCTAATTCCTGCGACCTGCTGAGATTCCTTGTGTCAAATGCACCGAATGCACCTGTCTATATTACTAGACAAAATGGCAGCACCATGTCCAGTAGGATGCAGGCCGTCTGCCCTCAGCAGGCCTGGGCGGCCCCAGAAAGAAGGCCAGTTATCCACGAAACCATAACCTTTCTGACTACAATGCCGGGCCAGCCACCGGTTCATGGAAACTAATCTGCTATACTGTTCATCACTACCCCTTACGGGGAGGGGGTCAGAGACAATTAATCGATGCCGACTCATCTTGTTCCCTAGTTCCAGAGTCCTGGCTAGGCTATCTTTGGTTACCTCTGACTGTCTCATTCTCACATTATTGGTGCCGACATGAATAACTATCTGCTTGTATGTAGTGCCAGTATGTGTCTGAGGAAACTCCCTCCCTGTGTGATGTCAGCACCCTAAGATTAGCCTCTATGTCGGAAATCCTGGCCCCCGGTAAACAGTGGACAATGGCTGGCGTCTCGAGTCTAACATTGCGGGTAATGGAGTCTCCTATCACCAGAGTGCGATGCTTGCTCAGGTTGGCAGGCGCAGAGGAAACAGGCCGGTGATCAGCGCGGACAAGCGGACTTGAAAGCGCCGAAAACCGGTTCGCGGTCAGAGGAGGTGACCGCGGACAGGGGCGGACAACCGAAGGCTTCCCCCTGCCTGCACGCCGGTTCAAACATATCACTCTTTGCAACAACTGCCGAGACAGTTGAGCCACAACTAGAGCTATAGCTAGCAGGACTGCTATCAGTCCTGCATCTGATACTATCAGGAAACCCTGACACATCTAAAGTAACCAAACCCTGTCTATGCTGATCTAGCTGCTCTAACTCACAAACACGTCTCTCTAATAGAGACAACCTATCTAGTAATACCGAACAAGAATGGCAAACTATTTCCACAAGCAAAAACAACACAGAATAGCTTAGCTAAGCTAGTGTATGTACAGCTAAGTCAAGCCAACAGTTCACAACTCACATTGATAAATTCAAACAAACACACACAGCAGTACTAACCACAAGTTAAACAAAAAACTATGTAAACACAACAAAAACTAACCACCAGTAAGACAACAATGGTAACAAACAAACAATTGAGGTTTAATCAGGCTAATTCAAACGCTAAAAACCCGCTAGAATGCTAGCTAGCACTAAGCAGTGCCCTGTTCAACAGTTCACAACTCACAATGATAAATTCTAGTACAGAAACTCTAGATCTTCCGTAATGCACCTTTTAATTAAAGCAGATGCGAGTAGTTTTATTATTATTATTATTATTATTATAACAACAATCATAATAATTTATTAAGGATTTTAAGGTTCTCATCCAATAAATCATAAAAAAGTATTGTTTTTATAGTTTTTATTATCTTAGTCGTAGTTCCAACACTGGGAGGAACTGTTTTTGGAGTAACAAGTGTCTGGATTTAAACTCAACACATGTTTTATTAGTCAAATGTTTGTGTAGAATAAAAAGTCTCATGTCTGGGACAGGTCCAGGACAGGTCTGGGTCCGGTCTGGTTCTGACCTCTCTTTGTGTTGCAGATGAAGACCCCTCCGGACCGCTCTGGGATCAGGTTCACAGTAGGAGCTCAACTGGAGGCCAGAGACAAACACAAGAAATGGTACTGACTCTGAACAGACAATAAAGTCAGTCTCAATATTCCTTGTTTCAACCAAATCCATGTCTGTGGTGTTTATTCCACTCAGTTTTTAATCTTCTTGTATTACCCATCAATGGACAGATTGTTGTCCCTTTATATGTTTTTTATAGTGCTGGGCAACAATTAAAGCGTTTAATCGCAATTAATCGCACAAAGTTCTGCGTTTATTCGCGATTAATTGCATTATACAAAAAATTTAATAATGAATAAAAAATTTGTGTATTGCATACTTTTATTTTGAAAGTAGGCTTACTTCTATATAAACAAAAGTGCAATAACATTTTGTTTGCAAACACTTTAAACAAACAAGGTGCTTTTTACAGCAGTAAAAGTAAGTAGCAGTAAAATATTTTGTGTAAATCTCAACTTAAGCATTATTGTAATTAAATTAAATATTAAACCAAAAATATTTGCCACTGCCAGGGCATCAATATTTAGTTTAGGTTGTTAGGGTTAATAAGAAAAAACACGTTATGTCCAGAGCCTTGATCATAACATTATAACAATGTAAACAATATAAATGTCTGTTTTGTGTTTTCATTACAGTCAGAGCATGCGAGTGCAGTTCCTGCTGTTCATCAGTATAATACACTGTAACGCCGCAAACTAATTATGGTGTCCTGGCGATGTCCAGTAGTCCCGGTGAGGGCAGCAGTTTGTGCACGTTGTAACACCGTCGCTTTGTAGTCCTCTCCTTTTCATACAACTCATGTATTCTTCTTGTGATGGTGCATCATGAGGGCGGCTCATACGTGCAGGCATTCATTACGATCCAAAGAATGTTCTCCAGACCGTCATTTTTGGCTGACGTTAACGCGCGATAAAATAATTGTCGGCGTTAATTCATTAATGCGTTAACGCAATAATAACACGTTAACTTGCTCAGCACTAGTTTTTTTTCAAGCTTGTGTTTTTAGATTAAAGTCTTTGTGTCATCCTGATTTACGTCTGGTGCAGATGTGTTGTCAGCAGGTAACATTCAAAAGTAGAAAACTAAAAAGAAGACAGATGACATCTTACAACAAAATAATAATAACAAATAATACTGAAAGTCTTTGTTCAAACAATGCAACACATTAATCACGTGTCTTGTAAAGATGGCTCTTACATCTGAACTTATCGAACCTTAATTCAGTCCTTGCTTCTGTGACGTACTTCAGGTTTACCACACAACCGGTAACTTTGTTAACCGGCTTACTGGTAAATTGAGGTGGAGGTGGACTCAGACTCAGGTCCAGGATTGTCTCTTCTGTGCTGATACATCCTCTTGTGAAGCTGTTGTTTAGTTTCTCCAACAGAACTGTCACTGCACTCTTCACTGAACTCATAAACTACATTACTCTGTTTGTGGGGGTCTTGTCTTTAGGATGGACCAGTTTTGACGCAGAGTGTCCCTGGTTTAAAGTGGACTGGAATGTTGTGTTTGTAGAAAATCCTTTTAGGTTTTTCAGATAAACCAGACACATAAGGGATAACTACACCCTTCCCTTTTGTCTCTGGTTCCTGTCTGTTTGGTGTCTGTGTCCTTTTGGTTTTGTCACTATAGTCACACACATACATGCACCAGTGCTACAGACACTGGAGGCGAGGTGGGTTTAGTGTCTTGCCCAAGGTAAGTATGAACTGGTTATAGGATGACTGCTCCACCACTGAGCCACTGCACCTCTGTAGTAAACCCTGTGTTTCCTTCAGGTACAGTGGGAAGATACAGCGGGTGGATGAGGAGAAGGAGCAGGTCCTGGTCCAATTTCGACGCTGGAGCCGACGACATGACGAGTGGTTCCACTGGGACTCACCAGACCTCAGGGCCTTAGACCGAGTCAGTCTGAGGAGGCAGGGACCAGGCAAGACCGAGGAAATTCCGGTGAGAACTAGAGCGACTCTACAGAGGTCTGACTGAGTTTTAAAGGGATTTGAACAGGTTTTAGCTAGTTTAAACCTGATTTTTCTCCTTGTTCCAGCTTGTCTTGAACAGGTCTTCTGAGTATCTCTCCTTTGTTGCAGATGTACGTGGCTGGTTCTAAGGTGATGGCCTGTTGGACGGACTGTCGGTTCTACCCGGCCCGAGTCCTCAGAGTTTCCTGCGGTGCGTCTCTTTTGTTTCGACCTGAATAAAGACGAGCTTCAGAAAGTTTTTTCAGATTTAAACCCTGTGTTGGACCTGAGGTCAGGGCTGTGGTTCCTGGGGTCAGTGGCTCCTGAGGTCAGGGCTGTGGTTCGGTTCTTAGGGTTAGTGACTTCTGAGGTCAGGGCTGTGGTTCCTGGGGTCAGTGGCTCCTGAGGTCAGGGCTGTGGTTCCTGGGGTCAGTGGCTCCTGAGGTCAGGGCTGTGGTTCGGTTCTTAGGGTTAGTGACTTCTGAGGTCAGGGCTGTGGTTCCTGGGGTCAATGGCTCCTGAGGTCAGGGCTTTGGTTCTTAGGGTTAGTGTCTTCTGAGGTCAGTGTGGTTCCTGGGGTCAGTGGCTCCTGAGGTCAGGGCTGTGGTTCGGTTCTTAGGGTTAGTGACTTCTGAGGTCAGGGCTGTGGTTCCTGGGGTCAATGGCTCCTGAGGTCAGGGCTTTGGTTCTTAGGGTTAGTGTCTTCTGAGGTCAGGGGTGTGGTTCCTGGGGTCAGTGGCTCCTGAGGTCAGGGCTGTGGTTCGGTTCTTAGGGTTAGTGACTTCTGAGGTCAGGGCTGTGGTTCCTGGGGTCAGTGGCTCCTGAGGTCAGGGCTTTGGTTCTTAGGGTTAGTGGCTTCTGAGCTCAGGGCTGTGGTTCCTGGGGTCAGTGGCTCCTGAGGTCAGGGCTTTGGTTCTTAGGGTTAGTGGCTTCTGAGGTCAGGCTGTGGTTCCTGGGGTCAATGGCTCCTGAGGTCAGGGCTTTGGTTCTTAGGGTTAGTGACTTCTGAGGTCAGGGCTGTGGTTCCTGGGGTCAATGGCTCCTGAGGTCAGGGCTTTGGTTCTTAGGGTTAGTGTCTTCTGAGGTCAGGGGTGTGGTTCCTGGGGTCAGTGGCTCCTGAGGTCAGGGCTGTGGTTCCTGAGGATGCTCCTGGGATAACCCCTCCACCTAACGATGAGGAGGGGACACTTCTCTTCTATTATTTATGCATTTTCTCTAAATAAACACAGCAAGCCTCACTTTTGGAGTAAACCGGAGCCTTTGTATTGAAACCAGTCTGAGCCTGTTAAAGAGAGCTGTTTAAAATGTGTGTTTAAAGTTAGTTAAAATTTTACCAACAGTCACTGTTTATTTATTTTTTTACATTTTCCCAGGATGTAGCAGGTTAAATACTCTGTTTGTCTCTGTCCTTTCCCAGAGTCCTACACTGTGAGGTTCTTCGATGGAGTCGTCCGAACTGTCAAACCCACAAAGATCAAACCCTATGACGAGGTCAGAGCTTCAGCTCATTCAGAGAAACCTCTCTGTCCCTGTCTTAGCAGAAATAAACGGGGTTTAAAAACATACATAAAAATGACTGAATGAAGTTAGTCAGTTATTCTAGTTAGAGGTTTTCTGAAGTGTATTTACTTTAATTGAAATGACCTGTGGGAGGCTTTAGTTGGACTTGAACAGGCTTTAAACAGTTTTGGACAGTTTTATTTTGTTCAAGTTTAACTCTTTCTTTTGTGTGACAGAAATGGAAAAGTGAAATCTCGAGCGAAGAATGGGACAAAGACAGCAACACTGGAGCTGAGCAGGACAAGGCGGATAAGGAAGGAGACAATGAAAAAGAGGAGGAAGGAGAAAAGAAAGTAGAAGAGGAGAAATGGAACAAGGAGTTAGAGGAAAAAATATATAATAAGGAGCGAGAACTGCAGAAAGTCGATGAGAAGACAAATGTAAAAGAAGAGGATCAAGGAAAACAAAAGGAGGAAAAAATGGAAAATAAGGAAACAAGTGAGGAAAAAAAGGAAGGGAACAAGAAGAAGGAGGTAGGAGGGAATGTGAGGAAAAGGAGGGCAGAGCGTCAGAGGGAAGCCCCATCGAAGAGGAAGCACCTCAACAGTGAGTGAAAACAATAATGTCCCGTTCACATTCCTGGTCTGAGCCACAGCTCTTGGTGGATGAATGTGTGTGACTGTAGAGGTGAGTTTGGTGGTGGTTGCAGAAGGCTGTGAGTGCCGTGTGTATGGCAGCCCCCCTCTCTGTCTGCCCCAGATGTGAATTTGTGTAAATAGGGTGAATAGAAGCATGATTTAAAGCACTTTGGGTACCCGAAGGGGCAATAAAGTGCTATATAAATGCACACCATTTATCATTAAATGTGCGTTGACAATAGGGATGCAACAATTCTTAATTGAACCGTTCAATGCGCGTTGGTAAATCTCGGTTCGCTTGTTATTGCGTAAAATATCCCTAATTGTCCACATCTTTTAATGCAGCGTGAAACCAGTTTGCCCTAGTGTTGTCACAATACTGGACTTTTGTAACTTTAATACAATACCTTTTAAAAATATTGATTATTTGATACCATTTTCAATACCGAAGGGACAATTTTATTGTTTTATTATTTTTTTATTTAGAGATAAAGCTATTCTCATTTCTCATCTCAATTAAGTGATAAACACATGAGAAGAATGGAAATCAAAACAATCAAACTAAATTCTTTAAATTTAAAATTAAAGAGAAGCAGATAACCCACATCTGTGACCAACTTTTTGAGAAAATATGGTGCTAGAACACCATTAATCATTTCTGTGCACTTTGACCTGTGCAATTTGAAATGGGTAAGCAGCAGTGGAGTCTGAGAAAGCAGCTCTACATGCTTCTCCAATGTGATTGCATGCCAGCATAGAACGTCTCGGGTTACTTGACTGTAACCCTGTTCCCTTAAAAAGCGGGAACGAGATGCTGCGTAGCATACGCTATGGGGAAACATTCTTTGTGTGACCGGTTGTGAAGCACGTGTGTCAAACACGAAGAATTGGCTTATAATACCTCTGTTGGTGACGCAGCTCATCAGCGGCAGCTGTGTGATTGCGCGCACCTGAACAGAGGGTATAAGAACGCATGTCAACTTTGTCTGAAGAGCGCCCGGACACGCCCAATGCGGCACTGCAGCGCAGCATCTCGTTCCCGCTTTTTAAGGGAACAGGGTTACAGTCAAGTAACCCGAGACGTTCCCTATCAAAAGCTACACTCAATGCTGCGTAGCATACGCTATGGGGAACGATAATACCAACGCCGCCGCACTGTAACTGTCTGGACCCCCCGGGTTGTGAAGTGTGCACAACACAAAAGAGGTCTTAAAAACAATTTTGGGATGATGACTCAAGGACATGCGAGCCTGGAGTAGCATGAACATCCAAGCTATAGAATCTAATGAATGTGTGCGGAGAGGACCAGCCTGCCGCATCACAAACTTGCTGCAGAGGGGCACCTTTTTCTAAAGCTGTTGAAGCTGCAACACCTCTAGTAGAATGAGCCCTTACACCTATGGGCGAAGTTTGACCGCGCACCTCATAGGCCAGGGCAATGGCATCCCTCACCCAACGTGGTATAGTCTGTCTGGTAGCTGCCACCCCCAGCTTGCAGCCCCCGTAGCATATAAATAGCTGTTCGGACTTACGCCACTGGCTAGTGCGGTGGACATAAGTCTGGAGGGCACGTACTGGACACAGTAAGTGAAGTCTCTCCTGCTCCGGTGTTGTAAATGGCGGAGGACAGAAGGCTTCAAGAATGACCGGATTTATGGTCGAGAATGGAACTTTTGGAAGATAGTTAGGGTGAGGATGCAAAATGGCTTTGACCAGCCCAGGGGCAAAGTCTAGGCAGGAGGGCGAAACTGACAGAGCTTTAGAGACTCTTTAGAGTCAGAAATCTAACAGGCGCTGACTCTAGTGGTTCAAAAGGAGTGCTTACTAAGCCCTCCAGTACTATAGCTAGGTCCCAGGAAGGAACTCTAACTCTAGTGTGTGGTCTCAACCGCTTGGCCCCTCGAATGAAGCGGGCAACCAGAGGGTGTCTCCCTATCGAGACCCCGTCAATCAGGGCGTGGCAAGCCAAAATGGCGGCCACAAAAACCCTGAGTGTGCTAGGATTAGTGCCCGAGGACAGTTTGTCCTGCAGAAACTCCAACACTGAAACAATCTGGCAGTGGACTGGGTCTGTATGGTGTGTAGCAAACCAGGCATCAAAGACACGCCATTTGCAGGCATATGTTCTCCTAGTAGAGGGAGACCTAGCACTCAAAATAGTCTCTACAACAGGGGCTGGGAGCCCGACGTCTCTTAATTGGTCCCCTCAGGGCCAGGCGTAAAGGTTCCAGAGCTCGGGCCGGGATGAAACACTGTCCCCTGTGCCTGAGAAAGAAGATCCCTCCTGGTCGGAATCGCCCATGGCGAGCCGTCGAGGAGAGATATTAGGTCTGAGAACCACACTCTGGTCGGCCAACGGGGCGCTA
The DNA here is from genome assembly GCA_024349245.1 of Neodontobutis hainanensis. NCBI lineage: Eukaryota > Metazoa > Chordata > Actinopteri > Gobiiformes > Odontobutidae > Neodontobutis > Neodontobutis hainanensis. Next base: position 151,487 of record JALDNG010000336.1, on the reverse strand, counting down.
CTAGTAAGAGGTGCAACCCCCGTTGATGGACCTTCGCCAGGACTCCCGGGAGAAGAGCCACCGGGGGAAATGCATAAAGGCGGAGTCTGGGCCACACATGGGCCATTGCGTCCAGACCCAGGGGAGCTGGAGGAGTCAGAGAGAAGTAGAGGGGACATTGTGCTGTCTGCTGTGAGGCAAAGAGGTCCACCTCTGCGTCGTAAAATATTTCCCAGATTTGGCTCACTACCTCTGGGTGGAGTTTCTTGTGTCACCGCTTGTCTGGACAATAAATCTGCTCCCACATTCATGCGCCCGGGGATATAAATTGCCCTGAGGGACAGGAACTTGTCCTGAGCCCAAAGCAGCACCTGCTGCGCTAGCTTGTTCAAGCGGCACGAACGCAGTCAGCCCTGACGATTTATGTAAGAGACCACCGCTGTGCTGTCCACTTGTACTAGGACATGGTAGCCCCTTAGCTGCTGGAGGAAGTATTTCAGGGCCAGAAATACAGCCTTCATCTCGAGGCATTTGATGTGCCATGCGAGAAGATGGCCTCTCCATATCCCTTGAGCTGGACGGCCATCTAAGACCGCGCCCCAGCCCGTGAGGGATGCATCTGTCGTTAGCATCATGCGACGACAACATGGACCTAGGGTGGGACCCAAAGTGAGAAACTGGGGTCTGAACCACATAGCTAGGGTACGAAGCCCCTTATTTGCTTCAGGGGGTTGGCCCTTGGATGAAACCACAGCTGAAATGGCCTCAAGTGCAGAAGGCCCAAAGGAATTACCGTGGATGCAAATGCCATGAGACCCAATATTCTTTGAAAGAAGTGCACAGTCACTTCCTGGCCTAGCCTGATAGCTTTCAGGGTAGTTAGAATGGACCTGACACGTGCAGGAGACAGATGTGCCTGCATCTCGGTTGAGTCCCAAACAACCCTTATATATGTTGTCCTCTGGGCGGCCGAAAGAACGCTCTTCTCGGCGTTGAGTCTCAAGCCTAGAGAGTCGAGATGAGCTAGGACGACATCCCGATGTCGAAGCACTAGCTCCTGAGACTGAGCTAATATCAGCCAGTCGTCTATGTAATTCAAAATGCGGATGACCTGGAGTCGCAAGGGAGCCAAGGCTGCATCCATGCATTTTGTATATGTACGGGGTGACAAGGCCAGGCCGAACGAAAGAACCCGATACTGGTACGCTTCGCCCCCGAAAGCGAACCTCAGGAACCTTCTGTGCTGTGGCAGGATTTTTATGTGAAAATATGCGTCCTTCAGATCGATGGTGACAAACCAATCGCCTAATCGGATCTGGGACACAATCATTTTTATTGTGAGCATTTTGAATCTCAATGCTTTGAGGTAGCGGTTTAACCCGCGGAGGTCTAAAATCGGGCGCAGCCCCCCATCTTTTTTTGGAACTAGGAAATACCGGCTGTAAAACCCGGGTTTGTCTGTCTGGTGGGGGAACACGTTCTATGGCCCCTTTGTTCAGCAGAACCTGCAGTTCCTGTGTCAATACATGGGCTCGTTCCGGTTTCACGGAAGTGGTGACCACGCCGTTGAAACGCGGAGGACGATAGGCGAACTAAATTCTGTAGCCTTTGGCCACAGTCCTTATTACCCACGGGGAGATATTTGGCAGTAGCATCCATGATGCCAGTTTCTCCGCAAGGGGCAGTAGTTTTGCCGCGCCGTTTTTTGGGGGGGATGTAAGACACCCGCCATCCTGAACCAAGGCCGGCGACGTCCGGACACTTATCATTGTGCTGGAGACTGCTGCTCCCCGAAACGCCATTGGCGGCGGAGAAAAAACAGCGGGCTCCTGGGGGTGCCAACATGGAGTCTTTAGACTCTGTTGGATTTTGTTGTGCCCCACCCGGTGGGAGTACACCCCCGTGGCCATGGGCGCGCCAATTTCAGGACCTCTGCTTCTTGGCGAGATAATATTCCGCAGGTCCATTCTCTTTTGAGCAGCGCGAGAATCCGCTCCCCAGTCCTTACGAGGGGGGGCACGATTCGCCACACTCTCCTTCTGGGCAGCACGCTTTTCTCTTGAAGGGGCTGGACCTGGCCGGGACTGGGTGGCACCCCGGCTGCTGAGCACGGCGAGGAAGGAACCTCACAAATGCCTCCTCGTAGCGTTTTGCCTCGCGGAACTTAGTGGCGACGGAGTCTACCGCGTCGCCAAAAAGACCGGAAGGCGAGATGGGTGCATCCAGGAGGAAGGCGCGGTCCTTCTCTCTGATGCCCATGAGGTTAAGCCACAGATGTCTTTCCATCGCAACCAAAGCAGACATGGAGCGGCCAATAGCGCGGGCCGCCTGCTTAGTTGCACGGAGAGAGAGGTCTGTGGCACGGCGTAGCTCAGAAAACGCATCCTCGTCCACATTACCCCTTGTGCTCAAATCTTTGAGCAGCTCAGCCTGGTATGCCTGCAAAACCGCCATGGTGTGCAGTGCTGCACCAGCCTGACCCGCCGCCTGGAAAGCCTTCCCCACCAGTGATGATGTGAACCGGCATGGCTTGTTGGGGAGTGTAGTTTTTCTCAGGGAGGACGATGTCCCGGGGGAGAGATAACCCGCAAGCGTCTCTTCCACCTGGGGCATCGACCCATAGCCCCGCACCTGTGCGCCCACGATAGTCGAATAAATCGACGTCGAAGGCACAAAAACAAGGGACGAATAGGGCTTATTCCATGAGCGTGCCAGCTCCTCATGGAGGTCCCCGAAAAAGGGGAGAGACCGCCGCTGTGGTCCCTCTCCCTGGCCACCTGACAGAAACCTGTCATCCAGTTTTGAGTGTTTAGGGGGCCCTGCTCCTGAGGCCACTCAATATTCAGCCGCGCCACTGCTCTTGTAACCACCTCGAGCAGCTCCTTAAATGCAGCATCAGAGCGGGTAGAGCGCTCCGAGGCTGCGGCTCCCCCAGAAACCAGGAATGAGGCTTCATCGACGTGCTCGCGGGAAGCGCCGGAGCGCGCCCGCCTGAGCACAGAGACGGTGTCTGCCTCATCTGGTGAGAGCGCAAGAGACATGGGACTCTCTTATCCCTGCGCCTCATCCAGATCAACACGCGAACCCCACGACCGGAGCGGGGAGGCGGCTCGCTCCTCTTTAAAGAAAGCGAGCCGGGCACGTAGGATCTTAGCAGGCAAGAGATCACAGGGCTCACACTCCCCAGAAAGTCCCATGGCCGCGTGTTCTTCCCCCATACACTCAAAACAAAACTCATGCTGATCATCGTCAGAAATGTGCCTCTGGCACGGAGAAACACATTTCTTCCTGAATCCAGCCATGATACTTTATTTCAGTGTTTCCCAAACTTTTTTTCTGGGGACCCACATTTTAAAGTTGATAAATCCTTGTTACCCAATAAACATTAGGCCCATATAGTTCATATATCACAAAGAGAATTTATGCATTAACAAGATATGTATGACCATTTTTAAGGTCAGTTAAGCTTCCACTTAGCTATTTAAAAGAGATACAGATATTTGACAAAGCACAATTATTTTTATTTACCTGTTGTTGACAATAAGTAAAATGCAGAGGTGAAATGAGAAAGGAAGTGTTGACAGGGCATCTCATTGTTTTCATATTCTCATCATTACAGTGTACACAATTTATACTTAATGAGACAAAGTGCAAAATAGGGCAGTTAATCATTTATTTTTCTTCCTATCATCAACAAAAACAGAATCAATGCATGCCTTTCATATAATATTCAATGCTTTGCACATCTACCAGAATAATATGAACAAGTTTCTTAATGAAATATTTTTTTGCGAACTTTTTTTATGCACCCACTGTAATATACACATTTTATAAAGTGCACTATATGACAGGCTCTCATTTTTTCTCCTCAAAACAAAAATATGAATGCAAACAATCTTTAGAACAATAGTAATATGAACCTTCAGAGCTATCAAAAACATGCTTTTTTAAGTTATTTTTTTATGTTGGTCAGGCAGAAGAAGAGTAATGTTTAAGTGCACCAGTCCTTATTATCAGTTTTACCAAATCAAGGCAGTTTACCCGGCTAATGGGAGAGATGGGCCTGCTTGTTTTTTAGAATTACATTCCAGTTTGGTGTACATGAGGAGAGTGCAACACGCATATCAGGTGCAGCATTCAGTCTATTCCTGTATTTTGTCTTTATTTTTGTGAGAACTGAGAACCCAACTTCACATTTGTATGTAGTTGTAAAAGGAATAAGCAACAGTATGCTTGCCTTGCTTAAGACAGGGTATTCAGATGAAAGGCTTAACCAAAATGATGATAATGTCATGGATTCATGTTTTCTTTTAAGTGTCTGGTCACTGCTCAGCTGTAACAGTTCAGTTTTCTTCAGAAGCAGTTAGTCCAAGCTCCAGCAGTGACTCTGGACTTTCAAAATCAAATGGATTTTGGATCCATCTTTTATCATGTAAAATGTCATATCTGTTCTTAGGAAAATAGTGCTCAAAGTTATTAATGAGTGCAACTAGGTGTGTCACTATTAGCCCAGTCAGATGTTTCACTTGTGTGTCAGTGACATCATTTTCCTCTATGTGCTGTAACACGTAGTGAACATGTAGTGACTGGGTTTTGGACTTCTGAGTCGTGCAAGCCACAGCTTTAGAGACTTTTGAAAGGTGAGAATGTGTTTCCAATTTTGGAAAACATCATCATTCTGTCCTTGCAGTTTCAAACATAGCTCGTTGAGAGATGAAAAGATATGACACTGTGAAAAGCCATTCTTCAGTGAACAGCTCTGCAAGTGAACACTTTTCCCAAGGAGAAAAGCATGAATTTCATTTCTCAGTTTATATATTCTTGTGAGGACTCTACCTTTGGAGAGCCAGCGCACTTCAGTATGAAACAGTAAATGGGTGTGGTTCGCCCCCATGCCGGCGCACAGCTGATCAAAAAGCCGACTGTTCAGTGATCTGCCTTTAATAAAGTTCACAACAGGAATGACTTCTTTCAAAGTTTTGTCAAGCTCGGGGGGTATTCCTTTGCATGCCAAAGCCTGGCAGTGAATGAAACAGTGATTCCACATGATGTCTTTACCAGCTGCCTCCTTGATTCTTTTCACAACTCCGCTGTTTCTGCCCGTCATATTTGCAGCCCCATCACTCGTTATGCCTTTACAGTTGGCCCAGCTCAACTCGCACTCTGTAACCACGTAGTTGTTCAGTACAGAAAATATCTGTTCACCTTTCGTTCCAGTAGGAATATTCAAGCAACATAATAAATCCTCCACAAATTCTGTTTCCCACACATACCTTACGTATACCAACAAAGTTGCTCAGTCCGAGACGTCAGTGCTTTCATCCAGCTGGATTGAAAATTCCTATGCCGCCTTCAATCTTGTTATGAGCTGTTGCTCAAGATCAGGGGTGGCCAACTAGTCAGAGACTAAGAGCCACTTTTTTTTCTGTGTTACTACAAAGAGCCACATCATACACATGGATACACATGAACATCATCTTTTAATCATGTATGCACGCATACACAGACCTCTGCTCAGCCAGATCTAATGAAAATAACAGTAATAACAGATAATATCAGTAATTTTCAACAGTTAACATTGTGTGCACTGTCTCACACACACACAAACTCTCAATTCAAGCAAGTCCACAAACAATAATAGAATAATTTTCAATAACATCTTTCTCTTACTATGCTGCTTAGTGAGACTTCTGGCATTCCTTATATTGAACAATCCTCTTCAAATCTGGCTTGTATTCTGTTGTTGCCACTCTAAGCAATTCTTTCAAATGAGTGTCAGTCAGAACAGATCGATGCTTTGATTTCACATGTTTCAGGGTAGAAAACACAGACTCGCAGACGTACGTTGACCCAAACATGGACAGTATCTTAAGCGCAGCTCGTTTGATGTTGGGGTATTTTTCAATTGGCACACTTTTCTAGAACTCAACGGTCCCTTCCCTTAAAACAGCTTTCAGTTGATCCTCCTCACAAAGGTCGATCATCTCCAACTCAGCCGCAGCCTCATCTGTGACGAGCGGGGCTTTCAAACAGTCTGTCTCCGCATTAAATGGGTCGACGAGGAATGTAATCTGTGGTCTTTTCAGTTGTAGATCATAGAACCGGGTCACAAAGCTTTTGTGCAGGTTTGCAACCAGTGTTGCATATCTGTCTCTTTTCTTTTTCAGGGCGGCGCTGGTGACTTGCTCACTGGCTTTTAGCAGAGTATGAAAATGCGTTAAATCTCCCTTTTGAATATGCGCCTCGAACAGCTTTAGTTTGTTGACAAACGCAAACACACTTTGCACCAGGTCATTCAGCATTTTTAACTTACCCTGCAGGGTCAGGTTCAGTCTGTCCAAGTGACACAGCATGTCGACTGAGAATGCCAGATCCATAATCCACTCGGGGTCTGAGAGCTCGGGATAGTCCTTGTCCTTCTCTTCCATGAACAGTTTCACAGGATCCAAAAGCTCAAAGAAGAGAGAGTACCTTGCTTTTGACAGCCACCTCACAGTGCAGTGCAGCGGCAGGTCACCTGGAAGCCCTTGGTCCAGCTCAGCGATGTGATTCCTGAATTGCCTGTGGTTAAGCGCATGTGTGCGGATGTAATTGACGATTTCCATCACAGGCTTCATGACGCGTTGTCTAAATTCAATGATTTAGACACAAGTTGCTCCTGTGAATGATGCAGTGGAAATTCCAAAAGTCAGGAAATGTTTGATCAGCTCTGCACAGCCCCACAAGCCCGTTCACGGATCCGATCATGGATGGCGCTCCATCCGTGGCTATTGCAGTTAGTTTCGGTATGGGCAGATTTGCTTTTGCAAACGCAGTCATCATTGCTTCTTTCACATCTATGCCACGGGTTCTGTCTTTTAATGGCACAATATCAAGGAGTTCTTCTTTGATCATACATTCATTTGACACAGACCGCGCAAATATTGCCAACTGAGGCTTGTCTTGTATGTCACAACTCTCATCCAATGCCACACTAAAATACTCACATGCTTGAAGGTCAGAGTGCAACTGTGATTCATCAGCTGTATTAATATCCGATATTCTGCGTTTAACACTGTGGCGGGACAGTTGAACGTCTGATACGCTCCGTTTTAGTTTGTCGTCTCCAGGAGCCAAGATTTCAAAGGCGTCAATGAGGCATTTTTTAATGAAGTCCCCTTTGTTGTATGGCTTTTTAGCCCGTGCTATGTTCCAAGCCAGCTGATATGACACAAGTGTTACGGTCTCCGAGTGTTTCGTAAATGTTTGGAAAAACTGCACCTGCTTTTCTGCCTGGCTTTTCAAAGCGACCAACTTGTTCTTGCGAAGTTCAGTCCCTTTTGGAAATTCCTGTTCGATGTTAGGGTGGAGTGAGCTGAAGTGACGCTGAAGATTTGAAGCTTTGAAATGCGCTAATGCTGCGTGACATATAAGGCAGATCGGCTTGCCATTACGCTTAACAAAAAATATAAACTCTCCCACTCTGGCAAAAACGTCCTGTGTTCTTCTTCATATTTTCGTTTGGCTGTGCTTTTTTTCCCTGCCATTTCAAGAGTTAACTTGAAGGAAATTGTTTACAACACAAATAAAGATTCTCTCGTCACTCGTTTGACTCAAACAGGCTTACATGGTCAGTGTGCCATCTAGCTATAGGGGGAGTGAATGACAGCGCCAGCCAAGCATTTTTGATGCATGTGACAGCTCCTGAAGAGCCGCATGAGGCTAGTTAAAGAGCCGCATGAGGCTCGCGAGCCGCGGGTTGGCCAGGCCAGCTCAAGATTGTCTGAAATGTCATTTATCCTTCGGGAAACTGTGTTGTTACTCAGGGGGATGCATTTTAATTTTTGTGCGTTTTTTTTCATCAATAACCGAGTTAACCATGTCTATTGCGGCAGGCAAAATTATTTTTTCTGCAGCAGTATGGGGCTGCTTCTCTTTGGCCACACGGTAAGAAACCATGTATGATGCTAGCTGGGCTTTGTCATTTAATTACACATTTCTACGGAGAAGCTCAGCTGATGATTCAATCACCTGTGCCTTTCTTTGAAAGAAATCCAGAGGTTTCTTTGCCAAGTCGAAGTGAAGTGTTTCCAAATGTCTTTTTAGTTTAGTTGGTTTTAAACTCTCATTTGCGAGTTTTTCGCTGCATATAACACACATGGGTCGAGCTTCTTGGTTTGTTTTGGAATAATTAACAAAACCATATTGCAGAAAGTAGTCTTTATATGGCCTTGGTCTTGTTTTTCTTTTCTTATTTGGAGGCTGTTCTCCCAAATCCTCAGAATTAATGTTACTTGCTCCGGTGTCTGGTCGAAAGCTTCCACTGGTTCCGCTTTCCTCACATTCTTCATCATTATGGCGTCTTTCACTTGAAGTAGCTTTGCTAACATTTGCAAGTTTATTTTCAAGATGGCCTCCCTCGGGGACGGTATTTTGGCTGTTGGCAGTGTTAGCCTGGTCTTTAGCTGTTTTTTTTCTTCTTAATTAGCCAAGCATCCATTTTTATGGCTGGTTGCCGAGTGCAGAGCGCAGCTAAAGAACAAAAAAAAAAGAAGAACAAAACGGAGGAAAACGACGAGCTCCCTCGTGCGGCTAATTGGTGAACTACACATAAATTTTTAATCAAGAGTATATAGCACACTGAAAAATAGTGCTCGACTTGGCGACCCATACAAAATCTCACGCGACCCACTTGTGGGTCGGGACCCCGCCTTTGGGAATGACTGCTTTATTTAATTTAAATGTACTGCTTTGCTTTGCTTTAGAAAGGGATTATCTTATTCAATCATCTTTATTTCGTATTGGCACAGAGAGTAGGTTTGCTCACACTTCACACAATGCGATCTGAAGACAAAGAAACCTGAAGACGCTCCCGCATCATGTGTTCTTATACCCTCTGTTCAGGTGCGCGCAATCACACAGCTGCCGCTGATGAGCTGCGTCACCAACAGAGGTATTATAAGCCAATTCTTGGCGTGTTTGACACATGTGCTTCACAACCGGTCACACAAAGAATGTTTCCCCATTGCGTATGCTACGCAGCATCGAGTGTAGCTTTTGATAGGGAACAGTGTTCAGCAATAGCTAATGCCATGGTGGCCTCAGCCTTTTTAGTAGTCAATTTTTTTACTCATACATGGAAGTTTTTTTTGGGGTGGAACTATCATACGATTTTGCCTTTTGAGTGTGTTTTTGAGTTGTCTTGTGTTTTTTTTTCACTATGTTTGGCATAGAAATCAGCCTTACAATACATTCAGTATGCCCGTGTATTATCCCCGATAAACGGCTTTAACCAGCCTTGGAATTCAGGGTTTGATTCCCACTCCTTTCTGTATTTCTGACTATACAGTTTAGATTGCGACATGATATGTTAGCAAGCTTAGCTTAATTCACAGAGAGGTGTACACACAGTGCACCAGAGTTGTGAGTGACTGAGGTTGTGTGAGTCAAATAAAAAGCAGAAATTTATTTTTGTGCAGTGATTTAATTATGTTTTTCGACAAAGAACATTTTACTTTTTCGCGTGCGGCGGGTTGCCAAGTTGCCGCACATGCGCGATTCATTTGCACTCTGGACGGGGAGAGGTGAACAACTCCTGCTCTGACTGCAGCTGGGAGGGGCTGCTGCACGAGGACTGGGCCGCCTGTGAGTGCGTTGGGATGGGGGTGGGACCCGCGGCAGCACCCTGCTGCTCATTGAGAAGTTTTGTCGCTAGTAGCTTTTTTGAAAATGTGTTGCTAGAAAGGTCTGAATACTCGCTAAATATAGTGACAAAGGCGCTAAGTTGGCAACATTGTGGAGCTCGTGAGGCAAGAGGCACTGCGGTCATGTGTGTGGTGTGTGTCAAGAGAGAAGGAGAGGAAAGCGACAAAGCTCAGCCGGTAGCGATCCTTCGGGAAATGAGTATCGTATCGTTTGAGATATTTCAGTATCGATATTTATCAAAATATCAATATTTTTGATAACACTAGTTTGCGCTGTAATATCCCACTGTAAACACAGACTTGACCTGGAGTCTGGTCTGTTCAGAGCAGAGTCAGCCTCAGAAAGTTTACTCTCAGAAAGTTTAACTTAAAAATGTCCCTTTTACCAATTAACAAGAGTGATGATCCTTTTAGCAAAGTGGCAAAATTTTGAATGTAGCACCGGTCCTTGCTTGTCTAAGCCATCTCTGTCTGAGAGATTAATTTATAACGAGTCTGACTTACACATAGAAGCTGAGACATTATTGAGGTTTGATCAAAAGTGAGTCTGTTTTAAATCTGGTCCTTTGTGAATTATATCAGGTCCTCATATAAATGCTGGTTTATAAATGTTGTGCCTGGATGTTAATGTTTTTTGAAGTTGTACAATAACAAAAGAGGTATATGATAATATAAATAATCATAATAAACAGACCCCTACTGCAGGCGATATTGTAAGTGCAACCCAGTCTTACATTGATGCACTGGATGTTGATAAGCTTATATTTTCACAAAAGAACCTTAATACACAGGAATAGTTGAATATCTACTTTAAAGTACTATTGCACACGTCATTTGATTTACGTTTATAGCCATCAATTAACTTCAAATACGCAAAATGGAGGCAAAAACGGAGTCAGCTCCTTCTTTCCCGTGGATGAAGCAGTTGCTACTTCACTGAGTGGGACAGACAACAGTAACGCTGGAGCAGTGACGAGTAAGCGCCATGTGGAGTTATTTTACTGCCGTTAATACACTGCCAGTTGATCTGTGCTCTTGTTTTAACATCATAAACTCAGACAAACTACACCAAATTCATTCATTCATTCATTCATTTTCTACCGCTTAGTCCCGTTAGGGGTCGCGGGTGGCTGAAGCCTATCCCAGCAGCTTTGTGCCTGAGGCGGGTTCCACCCTGGACAGTGGCCAGATAGTCGCAGGGCTGAAACAAATGAAACAAGCTCCAAAAAAGATTAACAAAGACAGAGACATGACCACAGCACAGGAGTCGCTAGAGTCCTTTCAGCAGGCAAAGAATAACCTGTAGTTCAGGTACTAATTATATTAAGTTAGTTAAAATAAAAATATCCCTAAGGTGATGAATATGTGTCCCTGTAAATAAAATCAAATTAATTTTCAAAGTCCATGTCTGGTCCTGCTATGGCCAAATAATCCACCAAAACCACATCCTTTCCGTTTATTAATTAGAGTTAATGGCTCAGTGGCTCAGTGGTAGAGCTGTTGGCCTAGGTTAGCGGTTTGATTCCCGCTCTCCGCACAGTTCATACTGTTATGTTTTTGGGCAAGACACTTAACCCAAGAATGTTTGGTGGTGGCAGAGTCCGTACGTGCAAAATGGGTGCTGCGTCGCCATCAGTCTGTCCCAGGGAAGCTGTGTTTAGGCGACTGATCATACACAGTTGTTGATGGAGATCTCGGCCTGTGGTGATATATAGAAATGAGCACGATAGTATTTGGCACCAGAGGTTGCACTAGAGTTTCTCACTTTCAGTCATTTTGCCAGACAGAGTCTTAAAATTTCCGTCCTCGTCTAGTATTGCCTATCATTTTTAATTTTAATACCTTAATAATACTTATAATGGCTTTTCGTTTTAATTTTAAGACGAGCATAGAGGACAGATTATTTGTTTTATTTAAGAACAATGGATAATGTTACACAGAAAGTGAAAGGATATTTTGCGCTTGATCTCTAGAGAATGCAGTATATTATAATAATAATAATGGATTGGATTTATATTGCGCTTTTCTCCCGAGGGACCAAGGGACTCAAAGCGCTTACAGGGCGTCCATTATTCATTCATACACAGTCACACTGGTGATGGTAAGCTACAACTGTAGCCACAGATGCCCCGGGGCAGACTGACAGAGACGTGGCAGCCATTTTGCGCCACGGCCTCTCCGACCATCACCACATACATTCACTGAACATTCTTACACATTCATACGAGGCAAGGTGGGTTAAGTGTCTTGCCCAAGGACACAACAACAGTATGAACTGTGGGGAGAGCGGGAATCGAACCCACTACCTTCCGGTTGAAAGACGACCACTCTACCACTGAGCCACTGCCTAACCCTAACCCTTACACAATGATTCCCCCAAAAATTAACTGAACTTAATTCTATCGCTGTTGTTGTTCACCGTCTGACAAGTCCGTTACTTGTGTTAGCTTTTCTACAGATGTCGCAGAACATTTTTCCTCCTTCCCACCTTAGCCACGTAAACTCCTGTTCCCTCTGAACACGATAATCCCTCTTCCCCACCTCCTTTTTGCTGCTTGTCCCGTAACAGCTGTTGGTGACTGCTCAGTGTTCTCCGTTTGTCTTCCTTCATGCTCTGCTGCATCATGTCCTCTTTTTTCACTTTTACAATATCACAATATCAGAACTATTTGGCGGTTTGAAATAACTACTCGCACTCAGCTGCCGTGACATTTTGCAACTGAATGCAGCGCAACAACACGATTCAAGATAATTGCTGATTGATATGTACATTTGCCACCAACTGGCCAGGAGTAGGAATTACAATAGATCACCCTCAGAATAATCCGTCAAATAAACGGATGACATTCAGATTTTTACGTCCCTGCTTAAAAAAAACCAAAAAAAAAGTCAATGCAAAAATATTTGGTTAATGCAAACTCTGTTTGGCACTGCAATATTTCGCAGCAGACACTGCATTCATTTGTGCGTGGCTGCCGCCACAGCTATGAAGTCCCCCTTTGAGTTCATTTGGCCATGCCCCTACATGCAGAGAGGCTCAGTAGTACACACTTTTACTTAAAAGATGGGGAATCTAATATGGACTGACATCTTATTTTGTGATGAGTTTTAGTTTACTACATTTAAAATGCTTCTGGTATTTATTGAGTTTAAAGCGTCAGACACAGAGCTGCGCGCTCACAGACACAGAGCTGCGCGCTCACAGACACAGAGCTGCGCGCTCACAGACACAGAGCTGCGCGCTCACAGACACAGCTGCGCGCTCACAGACACAGAGCTGCGCGCTCACAGACACAGCTGCGCGCTCACAGACACAGAGCTGCGCGCTCACAGACAAAGAGCAGCGCGCTCACAGACACAGAGCTGCGCGCTCAGACGCAGAGCTGCGCGCTCAGACGCAGAGCTGCGCGCTCAGACGCAGAGCAGCGCGCTCAGACGCAGAGCAGCGCGCTCACAGACGCAGAGCTGCGCGCTCACAGACGCAGAGCTGCGCGCTCACAGACGCAGAGCTGCGCGCTCACAGACGCAGAGCTGCGCGCTCACAGACGCAGAGCAGCGCGCTCACAGACGCAGAGCTGCGCGCTCACAGACGCAGAGCTGCGCGCTCACAGACGCAGAGCTGCGCGCTCACAGACGCAGAGCTGCGCGCTCACCGACGCAGAGCTGCGCGCTCACCGACGCAGAGCTGCGCGCTCACCGACGCAGAGCTGCGCGCTCACCGACGCAGAGCTGCGCGCTCACCGACGCAGAGCTGCGCGCTCACAGACGCAGAGCTGCGCGCTCACAGACGCAGAGCTGCGCGCTCACAGACGCAGAGCTGCGCGCTCACAGACGCAGAGCTGCGCGCTCACAGACACAGAGCAGCGCGCTCACAGACACAGAGCAGCGCGCTCTCAGACGCAGAGTAGCGCGCTCACAGACACAGAGCTGCGCGCTCACAGACACAGAGCTCACGTGTGGGCAGATGATTCAGAAGAAATGAAAACGGAGAGCAGTATGTTCTGCTGTTTGATCCGTTTTAAAGTTGTTCAGAAAGCAGCCTGTTGTCGCAGCAAGCTAAAGCAGCAGCCCCCAACCTTTTATGCGCCACGGACTGGTTTAATATCAGACAAGATTTTCACGGAGGTGTGGCAGATAAATACATAAAATAAAATGATACAGCCAGCATAGAAACTGTAATATTTTCTAGATATATTAATAAACATGTCTTTTAATGCAGGGTCCAGTGGCAAAGCAGTTTTGAAGGCTTCATTGCCTCATTAGAGAGCTGGCTGCCGCATATTCTGCAGAGCGGGCTTGGTGCGTGGGAATCACCTGTCACTATAAATCCATATCCAAAGACGTTTGTTTTTTACTCATTTTGCTAACGCTAGCTTGGGGGTTTAATATTAGCAGCAACATATCAATTCAATCAATCAATATTTATTTATATAGCGCCTTCCAACAACCACAGATTGAACCAAGGTACTTAACAATATTAATAAAAAATAAACATAGTTTAAGATTTTAAAATGAATTCTAAACTGGACAGGGAGCCAGTGCAGGGAGTACAGGACAGGTGTTATGTGCTTGTGTTTACGACTTTTAGTTAGCAGCGACAGCTTGAATACAGTTGGTACATAACCTGAACTCAGGCAGCTGTTTATAAATGAGAGGAGGCATGGACCCACTGTGTTAAAAACCTGTTTAAGCATTTTAGATGGTATAATGTCCAGAGGACAGTTGGTCGGTCTCAGCCTCTGGACCACCTCAGAGAGGAGAGAGAGTGATACTGGCTCAAACACATTAAACACAGAGAGGACTGGAGAAGAGCACAAGTCAAAGCTGTTAGACATGTTCTTAATGCTCTGTTTAACAGAGGCTACTTTATCAACAAAATAATGGAGGAAATCATTACATGTTGATGTTGAGGCCTGCTGTAGAGCATTACTAGATGGGTTTATAACAGACTGAATTGTATTGAATAGCGCTCTAGGATGATTAGAGCTGGTGGAAATAACATTAGACAGATACTGACATTTAGATGCTTTGACAGCATTTTGATATTCAGTAAGACTGTCTCTCAATATTCCCAGTGAAACATGCAACTTGTCCTTTTTCCATTTGCGCTCGGTCTGCCTGCACTGCCGTCTAAGGGCACGGGTGGTGTCATTAAGCCAAGGCTCAAGTTGAGTCCTGACAATTGACCAAGACAAGTGTCAAGAGTGATCAAACAAATTATTAATAATATGTAAAAAAAAAAAAAACTTCACCGTTCATGGGTGGTCTCATCCTTCGAGCTCGGGTCCTCTACCAGATGCCTGGGAGCTTGAGGGTTCCTCACAGTATCTTTGCTGTTCCTAGTGAGATGTCTGGTGTTCTTCCAGGGATCTGCTGTAGCCACTCTTCCAGTTTGGGGGTCCTTGCCCCGAGTGCTCCGAAGACCACGGGCACCACTGTCGCTTTTACCTTCAAAGCCTTTTCCAGCTCTGGTTGATGTTGCAATCACTTGGTATTGCCACATCAACCACAACGGCTTTCCTCTGCTGTTTGTCGACCACCACGATGTCTGGTTGGTTCGCCATTACCATTCTGTCAGTCTGAATCTGGAAGTCCCACAGGATCTTGGCTCGGTCCTTCTCTACCACCTTTGGAGGTGTTTCACTTTGACCTCGGGGTTTCCAGTCCGTACTCCGTGCAGATGTTCCTGTACACTATGCTTTCCCTGCCAGCATCTTACAGCCTGCAGTTAAGTGTTGGATTGACTCAGGGGCCTGTTTGCACAGCCTACACCTTGGGTCTTGTCTGGTGTGGTAGATCTGGGCCTCTATTGCTCTGGTGCTCAGGGCTTGTTCCTGTGCAGCCATGATGAGTGCCTCTGTGCTGTCCTTCAGTCCGGCCCTTTAGAGACATTGGTAGGATTTTGTGATATCAGCTACTTCAGTTATGTTCCGGTGGTACATCCCATGTAGGGGTTTGTCCTCCCATGATGGTCCCTCCTCCAGCTCCCCGTTCCTCTGTTCCCCATTGCCTGAGACATTCACTGAGCACGTCATCTGTCGGGGCCTTATCTTTGATGTACTTATGGATCTTGGATATTTCATCCTGGATAGTGGCTCTCACACTCACAAGTCCACAGCCTTCCTTACGGCTAGCGTACAGTCTCAGGTGCTGGATTTGGGATGGAACCCTCCATGCATGGTGAGGAGCTTTCGTGTCTTAACGTCTGTGGTCTGTATCTCTTCCTTTGGCCACCTTATTATTCCTGCAGGGTATCTGATCACTGGAAGGGCGTAGCTGTTTATTGCCAGTTCCTTGTTCTTGCCATTGAGCTGACTTCTTAGGACTTGCCTTACTCGCTGGAGGTATTTGGCAGTTGCTGTTTTCCGTGTTTTCGAGGTTGCCATTTGCCTGTGGTATTCCAAGGTACTTGTAGCCATTCTCAATGTCTGCTATTGTTCCTTCTGGTAGTGAGACCCTCCTGTGTGTATTAGTCATTAATAGTATAAGAATTCCTCTATTACTATCTTAGTTGTGGGCTTTTTCTTAGCTTTGTTTTTATATAGTAATAATTGAATAATTATAAAGAACTTCAGGAAAAGCCTGACAACGACCTTGACTCTGACCATGTTAGCTAACAAACTAATAGCGATGGATGCTAACAGCCTATAAGTCAAAAATTTCAGCCAATCTGAGTTTGCAGGTATGGTTCACACCAATGATGCACAAATTAAGCATTAAGCGAGTGCGATTTACAAGTCAATGGTGTGAACAAACAGTAATGCTCAGAAGAATAGATCCCAGACTTATCAATAAAGAAAACTAAAAAAGAGTGTTCTGAGTAAATACTTAAAGTCTGAATCAGGTTTTATTTTCAGGCAGAAACAGTGGGATGCTTCATCAGCCAATCACAGCTGAATACAGCGCTGCTGGCCCTGCCCACATTGACAGAGGTCAGCCAATCTCAGCCTTTATTATATTATGTACTTAAACAGAAGGTTCTGACCTGGTCCTGATTTTCCTCAGACGTTCTGCTGCAGCGACAGGTTCATCTCCCGACAAGCCACAAGTTCAGCCGAGAGCCACGTAAGTCTCAGACTATTAGACCAATCTAGTCAGACTTTAACCTGTTTTAGTCAGGAAGAAAAGGTTAATGCAAAAGCATCTGAACTAAGTTTTCAAGGTGAAGATATTTTGTCTCTAATTCTGAATTTTAAGAACAACTCTAAGAGAGCTGTGCTTTATCTCTTGAGGGAGGGGATTGACCTGACACTAACTGATTGACCCAGACTGTTCTTGTCTCATAGTCGTTAGCTCTGAAAGGACAGTGTGACTCTTGATGTGAGAGTCGTTAAAGGCTCAGGAGAGTCGTTAGTGACACTGTTCCATTCAGTTGTTGTTCTATAGTCAAACTGTTCTGATTGTTTCAGAACACTGTTATAAATACTAGGCAACATGAATCTGAGGCCACCTCATCTGTTCAAAGAGGGCTTTTCAATTTTAATAAAAATGGGTCCCTTCAACCCTCTCTCAAACCATCTGGCCTCTCTGGACAACATTTGGACATTGCTGTCTTCAAAGGAATGTCCTTTCTCTTTGAGGTGGAGGTGAACTGACAAGATTCAAGACCTCCACAAATAGAGTAATGTAGTTTATGCAGTTCAGTGAAGAGTGTTGAGTTGGAGAAACTAAACAACAGCTTCACAAGAGGATGAATCTGCAGTCCACCTCCTTCATGCTAGAACAACAGCACCTGAATGGAACAGTGACACTAACAACTCTCCTGAGCCTTAATGACTCTCACATCAGGAGTCACACTGTCCTTTCAGAGCTAATGACTATGAGACAAGAACAGCCTGGTCCATCAGGTTTAGTTCAAAACCCTCCCTCTAGAGATAAAGCTCAGCTCTCTTATCAGTTGATCTCAGATTTAATAAAGTCTTGTTGAATTAGAGAGAAAATAATTTCACCTTGAAAACTGAGTCCAGATGCTTTTGCTTTAACCTTTTCTATAAAATTACCTGAATAACTTTCATTTGTTTTAGTCAGATGTTATCCTGTTTTAGTTAATCTTAAACCAGTTTTGGTCAGACTTTAACAGGTCTTGAGTCTGTCCCTAACTTGTAGTCTTTGGTTCTACCTTGTCTATACCCGGTCTTGCCCAGTCTACAGAGTAATAAAGAAGCAGCCTCCACCAATCCTCTCCATTGAACTGGACCATAATCCCTTCAAGTGTCCGGCTCCAGACTGTTCCAAATCCTTCAGGAAGTCCAGCCTGCTCCACAGCCACCTCAAGTACTACCACAGCCAAGAGCAGGACCGTGACCAGGGCCAGGACCGAGGGAGAGACAGGTAACTGTAATATGACTTCTAGTGTCATTTTCTCAAAAGTCATTTCACAATAATGCACCCATGCCATGGCAAAACTGAACAAAATTCGGTACAGAATATTATACTATAATAAAGCCCCCCAGAGAAAGTTTAAACATTTATTTCCTTTAGTCCTTATAAACCTTAATACTCAGCATCTGGTAGCAACCAGTAAAGGGCTTGTGGCTTTAACATTATTATTATTATTATTATTATTATTATTATTATTACTAACAAGGTTCAGCTGGGGTTCTGAGGAGGGTTTAGCGGTTTTGCTGGTCTTGACCTGGACTTGTCTGTCTCAGGAGGAAGCGGTCGTCTTCTGACGGAGTGTCAGATTTCTCTGAGACTAAAGCTGACGTCAGCATCAGTTGTCATAGAGACAAAGACACTGTCGCCAAGAGCAACAGGTTATACTCAGATTTTACTGACTATAATAAAATATTATCATCCGACTCTGGACTTAACCCATTTCTGTCCAGATCTGATGAAAACCACAGGAAGTGGCCGCAACAGAGACAGGAAGCACTTCCTCCGACTGAAACTGAAGAAAAAGAAAAAGAAGAAGAGGAGAAGGAGGAGGATGAGAAGTCAGACCGGTGAGAGTCAGTGCCTTCTGGTGGACAGGAGCAGTACTGATCAAATAGAACACATTTATATTACACCAAAGTTCAAATATTTCACTTTAGGCAATTTGTATCAGTTTAATGTTGGATGTTTTCTATAAAACACATGTAAAACTATTAGCTATATATTACCCTATTAGAGTAAAGATGAGCTAAAGGGAGACACAGAGATCATGGTCTGTGTTCACTACTGCACAGACTTTATATGTTTCCTCTTTGACCTCATCAGCTGTAGGATCTCTCCGCCTACTCTCCGTTTCCTGTCGACTGTCACAAACAGACCTTGGTACAAACAGAGCAGGCACTAGGAGAGTCTATTGGTGTCGAACGGGGAAGACACCAGAGGAAAGCTCAGGTCTATGGGTTAGAGGGACACAGGTCGGTGTTCTGTCCTCCAGAATCAGTCACTGCCCTCTGCCTTTGTATTTGCATCAGATTTTAGTTACTGCATATTTAACAACAAGTTTATTGCCATTGTCGGTGAACAAGATTCACAAACTAGGAACTTGCTTCGGCGATAAGGTGCAACATGAAGGGCATGCATAAAATATAAAATAAAATACAATATAAATAAAATATACAGACTAAAAAAACTTGAATATATACACACAATTTATAGTTGTTGAATAAAGACTCAGCTCTGTGGTTCTGGTCCCGTTTCAGGGTTCTGCAGCAGTGAAGACGAGAACATGGCCCAACCTTCAGTCTCCCTCAAACTAGACTCGCACAAAAACGGTACCAGCACCAGACCTTTTCTTTTATCATAATAATTGTCACAGCTAGAGTTTCTGGTGTTTTCACTTTGAACTGGAACAATCCTGTTGGTACAATAAAGACCAATGAATGCCCTTATGTACTTCTTTACCTGTGTTTCCTTATATATACTTCCTGTCCAGTGGAGGAGGGCAGTGATTGGTCAACGCTGACGGCTGAGAGCGGAGAGGACACTCCCCCCTGGCCCACCCCCACTGAGACAGAAAAGTGTGAGGTCGTTAGGTGTGTGTGTAAAGTGGACGAGGAGAGCGAATTCATGATCCAGGTACAGACCTGCTAAAACTTGTTCAAAACCTGTCCTGATCACCTTAAACCAGTTCAGGTCCCCCTTAACCCTATAGGTGCCAGGGTTTATTTTTAGAAATTCTGATTTTTGAGATCCAAAATTCAAAATATATAAAAAATTTATAAGAGATAGAGTGAAACATTTGTATGCATCCAATTTGCATCTAATCTGCATCCCATGGCGTTATATATTGGCGATTATGTAATTTTATTTTATTTTAAGTTTATAAGTTTATTTCCAACATTTAAAACTAGTAAAATAAACATAAAATATAAATAATAATGGTTGAAAGTACTTACAGAATAAAGACATTTAGTCATTTAGCAGACGCTTTCATCCAAAGCAACTTACATTAAGCTTCCATTTATTGCACTGACTGTGTTTACCCAGTAGAGGAGCAGGAGGCAGGGGGTAAAGTGTCAGGATGAACAGCATGTATTTCTCAAGCGTCTCTTGTAGAACCTCCTAAATGGTCCTCGAGTAAGGACACCGCCATACGGCGAAATACAGCGATATACTTCCATCCACCAGAGGGCAGGCTCCAAAAGCGGAAATATAAAGAGAAACCCAGTGGCGACTTTACAAGTGTAAAAATCATGTTTACAGCCTGGAACTAAAGATTGCTCTGATCTCTAGAGCTAAGTTTTTACTACATGACAACTTTGGGGAGGGGGGTGAATTTTTGATTAATATGTCTGTTTATGCAATCTGAAAACTATTGTTTTACTATGGAGTAAAAGCCAAAAGCCACCATTTTATTGCCCTGTCGTAATGACAATAACGGTGAATAGGGGACCAATGGGCGGATTATATCCATGTTTATTTACAATCTGTGGTATTTCTCCCACACGGCTATCACTGGAAGCAGCATTATTCCCGACCTCCCTGTCACTACTACGGCCACGGCGAGTACACCTGCCCGGCTTCTATCACCTCGCACTCAGCTTCCCTTCCCAACTTCCCTGTCACTAAAGCGGCAGTGCGACTAGTGTTGGGCAAAGTGTGTGAAAACGGTATCTGCTTCATATACACTGAGAGAGGCACCAGCAGCGCCGCCAAACTGCTCCACCGTCACACACTTTCGCTCTCATTCTCACTTTCACTCGGCTCAAAAGACTCTAAAGGCAGATGTTCTCCCTCAGAATCAGAGTCGGCTATTACTGAAGCCACTCCCACTGCGATGCGCGTATGAGGTCTTCTACTACAAAGATTTTTAATGGCAACAATAATAATAGTAGGCTAGAATTAAAGTACAGGGTGTCTGACATCTGGTAGAATGGGGTTGAAACATGATTTAGCACATAAACCGGAAGTAACAGCTGTTTTATTTTTTATTTTTTCAGTTACATTGAATGTTGCAATTTTGCAACTTTAGCGCTTAAAGGGTTATACACATTCCAGTCCCCGATAAATCCATTCAGGTCATTTTTAAACACGTACTGGTCCCCCTTAAGTTCATTCCGGTCCCCCTTAAACCCGTCCCGGCCCCTCTTTAACCTGTTCTGGTCCCGTTTTTTTCTTATGCAGTGCGGACTCTGTGGGACCTGGCAGCACGGCGTTTGTCTCGGTCTTTATGAGGACCTTGTTCCTCAGAGCTACTCCTGCTTCAGCTGCAGAGGCTCGGCACTGCCTCCTGATTGGGCGAGGGGTGCCTGGAGGCTGTCGTCTGAATGGTCGAGAAGCGGCTGGAGGCTATCGTCTGATTGGCTGTTGTCCGGTCACATGTTCGGCTTGTCGTGTGTGGAGCAGAACTATTCTGAGGAGAACTCGGAGCAGATCGCACACACACGTCGCCTGTCAGCACACACCCACGCCATCGCCACGGTAACCGCCGCCCTGATGCTCAAGCTCCGCCTCCTGCAGTGAGTCGGCTGTTTTGTTTACACTTTTACTGCCGTTTTAGCTCTGTTTCAAAGCTAGTTCTGGTTCTGCTCAGGTCTTGGTCGGACCCGGATCTGAGGTTCTGGAGGTTGCCGTGGAGACGAGAAGAAGGGGAGGGCCCTAAAGTGGTCTGTTACGTCAGCAGCGAGCACTCTTACCAGAAACCTGTGCTCACTCACTCACAGGTAAGAACCATTCCTCCTTTTTCTGATCTTTAGTTTAGAATAAAAAATAATTTGCTGGGTTAGGATCTTCTGCAGTTTTATAAGAACTAACCCAATAAATGTAAAACATTGTGTCTCATTTTGATAACAACTCAAAGTACAACTGCCTTTAGTCACTTTTATTTTATCAATGATTATTGATAAAATAAAATTTAAAATAAAATTATTGGGGCATTAGCTCAGTGGGTACAGCAGTCATCCTACCCGTAGGCGGTTCGAATCTTACTCTCCCACAGTTCATACTGTCGTTGTGTCCTTGGGCAAGACCCTTAACCCACCTTGTCTCCAGTGGCTGTAACACTGGTAATTACTGTAGAACAATGTAAGTCTCTTTGGATAAAAGCGTCAGCTAAATGAATAAATGTAAATGTAAATATTAAAGGATGTAAGACCAACAACAGTTCCATCCAGATCTGACCTCTATATGTGTTTCAGCTGAGTCCAGAAGAAGGCCAGTCTGAACCAGACAAGGACCAACAGCGACTTGCAGAGACCAGTCCAGAGCTGAACCTCCTGGAGCACATCGAGACACTGCAGCAGGAGGTCTCCCTCAGACTGGAGCAGGTCGAGAAGGAGCTGGACGATGCGAGACCGTGTCAGACCTGGTGTAGACCTGGTTACAGGCATGCCAACACAAATAACACATTTTGCCATCACAGTATGCTGGTACAATTTGTTCCTCTAAACGTACGCAAAAAGCAGCTGGTCAGGCTATGGCTTTCTGCGACTCCAGTCTGCAGCGGGAGACAGTCTAGCTCTCTCAAAATACCACTTTGTGATGTGTTTTTGTATTGTTCATGCTCGCATTTAATTGGCTGGAGCTGGGAACAGTGCTTCCTAAACAAAGTTAGCGGGAAGGTTACCCATCGGAGCAGCGCTGTGCAGCAAGAGACGAGCTGCCTCTGCTGCAGCCAGGTCTGTCTCTGAGCCTTAAGTCAATAACTGCTTTATTTCTGCGTGATGAACGCTATTTTCAGAGGTTTACTTCTGAAGGAAACAGCATTAGGCTGAGGGATAAAGATTTAAATAGTCTTTCTCACTTTGAATAAAGAAGTTATCTTTTAAAATAGAGCTTTACAGAGGCTGAAGTCTAAATTACTTGACTTGGTTAGCAGCCAGCTTTTGTGTAATAGATCCCATATTTTTATGTAGTCTACTGTATGATAATCAATGCTAATAATAATAATAATACTAACAATAATACTTGTATTACAATTACTATATGGTACATTAAAGACCTAATATGCAGAATTTCAAAAAATAGAATATTCCTGACTATTCCTTTATAATTACCTTTAGTGTCCTTTGGTACAAAAGCAATAATCACTCGGCTCTCCGATAAAGTGATGAGCTTAAAGACAGAACAGGAGACTGTGCCAGGTTTGTTCACAAACATTCAAATTCAAGCAATAATACAGCACATTGCCAGTTATAAAGCCCTAGACTTTGTCTCACTTAGTAGGTTCCATTGTGTCACTCGGCCAGTCTGATGCTCGCTCATATAAGTTATATACAAGTATAACATTAGGTAAAAATAAAATCCAGAATTTAGCCATAGCTGAAACAACGTAGTGTTTCATTTGCACCAAAATCATTTTTATTTATTGTCAAGTATTAAAGTATACTGAGGAATATAATTGTATGGGTTAATTTATAGTCTACGTGTTTGTTTCTATAACCTTTTATAATCAAAATGGGAAGATGGCTGCGATGTGGTACTCAAAAATATGTCCCTGGGTTGAGATGTCTATGGTTATGACCTCGTTCTGGTCTGTTACAGGTCTCGAGTCCTGGTTGGAAGAGCTGGAGTCACCTGACCCTTTGTCCCGCCTCCCAGAGCTGAAACAGCGAATCAGACGTCTGCTGCGGGACCTGATCACGGTACGACAGCTGTCCGTCTGCGGCTGACCAATCAGAGTGTGTCCCTGGATCACATGACTATGACTCAGACACAAAATGGCCTCCATAGGACGGTTTCCTGTGACAGTCAACAGCTGCTTTTATTCACACGTTTTTTTTGTTTTTAATATTGAGTTAGTAGGAACCAGATGTGTTTAATTTAAGAAACAGGTTTATCTGATTAAATTAGTTTGTTTTTAAATTCTTTTTATCCAGAGAATATTATGTTGCATACAATAAAGGTCTGGGTCTGGACCTGGTCTTTAAAAATGTAAATAGTTTGATGTAAATGTATAAAAGCTGGTGTTTAATAAATTCATTTGACTCTGCTCCAGTTTTATTTAAAAGGAGAAAGCCATATTATGGCTGAAGCTGGAAGCAGGCCCACACACTGGCTGTTGAGTGGTCATCCTGTAACTGGAAGAGTGGCAGTTCAATTCCCATTCTCCACAGTTCATGCTGTCATTGTGTCCTTGGGCAAGACACTCCAGTGTATGAATGGGTGAGTATGTTTGGAAGTTGGAGAGTCTGGAGGTAGAAAATTGCTGCCACAACTCCATTAGTGTGAAATGACTGAAGATATAAATTCAATCTATTATAATTATAGGGTAGGCTTGACCCTGACCTACTTGGTAACGTGTCCACCGCTGTTCCTAGAAGTTTTGTTTCTGCCTCTGACCCTGACAGGGATTATTGTCTGGTGCAGTCTTTAAGATCTTTGACCTAGGATTAGTTTTAGAATTGATTATAAAATGTTACATTAATTTAAAAAAGAATGGAATCCAGTTTTTGTTCTTTTTATTATGAACTTTTACATCAAATGTGTTTATTCACAAAGTCTTTCCCTTAAACCACTCCCACCAAAATCTTCAATTTGAGATTAAAGCCTACATTTAAAGTTTATTTTACAGTTTCACTTTAATTTCTTGGATATTTTATGCGACTGTTTTTTTTTTTTTACCGGGTTTATAATTTTTTTTGGCAACATCTGACAATAAATGTTGTAGGAACCAGAACTTAACATTTATTACTTCCACACAAACAGGATCATTACAAAACGGATAATTCATCAAAAGCATAACTTCATAAATCTCTAAACTTTTGGAGAAAACTGTGTGTGGATGAGGCCTGAATCAGAGACGAAGTGAAAACACATTTAAAGTAAATACTCCTAGCGCGGCTCTGGACTACAACACCCTCCATCATCAGACAAAGATTTTCTGTCTTTTTGTTGGTTCCACCATGAATGATGAAATAAAGTGTGCCTTTTGGGTTGACCTTAGCAAAGCGCCAATAAAAGAGGTAGACAGGAGGTCGCTATGCGTTTATTAAATTACCGTAGTCATTTGTCACTCTTGCGCAACGTGAACATGACCTGAGACTTGCGTCGGGTCGTGGCAACTCAAATTGCAAGTGATGTTTTTGACTCAAATGCGTCAGAGGGGAATAGTGCGCTTCAAACACACCACTACAACTCAATTAACCATTGTAAAAACTTAACCTCTTTATGAAAGCAAAAATGTTACTTAGTTCTGCTTAAAAAAAAAGTGACCAAAACAAACGTCTGCAACTTTTCAAAATATCTAATTGAAGTAGTTTTTGTAAATTATTAAAGTCAAACGCAAAAATAGGGGAACAATAATTTTAGATACAGCGGCTGTGGTTTTCATTGATTAGTTCTTTTTGTGATGAAACGTTTACCTCAAATTCTGAAAAATTACACAGTTACACAAAAAGCAGACCTGTCATTCATCAGTAAAACTCGACGAGTGGCCCCTTCAGGAAAAGACCTCATCGGCCCCAAATAGAAAAACACTAACAAGAGAACTGTTTCTGATTCTGGCTGAGTTCTGAATACGTGTATTTATATCACAGTCTAAATATAACTTATTTATGAAAAGGTAACCTGTGAGTTTTACTTTTCAAAGTGTCAGTAAAGGGAACACAGAGCTCCTTTAACTTTAGTATTTCTCTGATTCGAGGCCAGTGGGAGCCTCCTGAAGTGGCCATGTCTGTATTTTTTAACAGAGGTTTGTCCAGTTCCTGTAACACTTCCAACAAAGAAGAGCTGAAGCTGACAGAGCATTCCGATTAGCTGCCTGTACCTCTCCCCTGATTGGCTCCCGGTTTTAGGCACACAAGCCCCTTCTCCCAACAACCCACAGGCAGTGGGCGGGTCTTCAGTGAAATGTGGCAGCAACAAATAACACATAAAAATAGAAAATAGAAAACAAAAGACTAAAAGAAGAGAAGCTATTGGTTCTTTTTCTCCGGCTCCGAGTCTGGCCCCACTTCCTCAGAGGCCTCCTCGTATCTAGAAAAGGAAACAAGGGTTTAGAAGGATCTGAAAAGGTTTTGTTTGGTTTTGGCTGGATCTGAACAGGTTTTGGTTGGATGTGAACAGGTTTTATCCTAAATCTCATTTACCTACAGCTGAGGTCCTGGTCTGGATCTGTTTTTTCCCGCTCTTTAGAGGGAGGACTGAGGGTTCTGACCCAGTCTACGGCGCTGACTCAGATCCATGGAACCAACGAGACTCGAGGAGAACCAGAGACTGAAGGAAAGGAGATGAGACGAGGAGATGAGGGAAGGACGGGAACTGAGGACTCAAAACTAGGACATGAGGGAAGAAGACAGGAGAGGAGGAAGTGAAGGAAATGAAGAGAGAACAAGGGAAGGAAAGAGGAAAGGAAGGACAGAGAGAAGTTCAGTGAGACTTAGGTTTCTATTAAAGTGGACCCGGTCTCAGGCTGGACTGACAGAGGGACTGGTTCTGATGAGTCTTTGCTGTTGAGACCAGTGTTGTTTGTCTAAAACCTGTTCAAATCCAAGTAAAGCCTGATGAAGTACTGACCTGAACATTTCTGCGAGTTCTCCTTTGAGCAGAGCCACGACAACAGGGAACCCCACACAGGCCGGGACCAGGTACAGCAGGGCTGGCTGCAGGGGACAGGAGAAACGGGTCAGTATAACAGGACAGAAAGAGGAAGGGACCAGATCCAGCAGGGTCTGAGGCCGTAGAGCCCTCTGGTGGACATCAGAAGAACTGGAGTTTAATTATTATACACCATTTCCCCCGTTTATTAAAAGAGTTTGATCTTTTTCAAACTTAATGTTTTATTTCATCCCTGATTTGATTCTGTAAAAAAAAAAAAAAAAAACTAAGCTTTTACTGTAACTTCAGATTTAAAAACAATGAATAAACCGAACCAGAACCCACCTGGGCGTGTTTGAAGGTGTGCATGATGAAAATGGTTAGACCCAAACCAAAGATGTAGGCCAAGAAACTGGAGTAAAAATAGGTCCGACTGTTCTTCTTTAGGCTGAAAGATAGGGAAAACCGGTACAGGACCAGCTACAACCAACCACTCCTAAAACTAGTTCAAACCTGACTAAACCTGTTTTAATCCCCCTTGAACATGATCCAATCCCCCTTAAACCTGTTCAGATCCCTCTAAACCCAGTTTTCAGTAGGGGTACCAGTCTGACCTGACGTCAAAGCGCAGTAACAGTGCGATGAAGATTCCTGGAATGACAATGTCCCCTAAACCCAACATGGCAAAGTTACTGGCCTCCAGCCCCTTCTCCAGCAGGTCCTGAGGAAACACCACTAAAGAGACATCTCCATGTTAAAAACACATTCAAGACAAGACAGACCCCACAAAGAGACCCCGAGGGTAGCTGTCAGAGGAAGAACCAGGACAGACTTACATTTGATGGGAGCCTCGAAGGACTTGGCCACAGTTACCATCACATTTGTCCCAAAGACCTGCAGGAATCACAGCTCCATCAGAAAGGTAGGTGTGTGTGTGTGTGTGTGTAAAAAGAGTAAACACAGTTTTTTGACAATAAATGGCTTCACCCAAACACTAACTATGAGTGATAAAAGGTTTTTGTGTTATTCATATTCTCTAAAAAAAATGGCCCAAAATAATAAAATAAATCATGAAATTGTGCCATCTGATTTTTTTCATGTTCTGACTGTGGAATCTTTTATGCATTTGTGTATGTTTCTGATGGTGGGGGTCTGTTGGTGGATGTGAGGTGGTGTGGGGGACTCACCCAGAAGACATCATAGACAAAGAGCCCCCCCAGCAGGATGCAGCCGGTGCTGACATTGTTGAGGTGCAGCAACTCCACTCCGTTCAATGCAAACGCCAAACCAAACAGGTTGTTGGCTATCCAGTGCTGTTACATAGGAACATCACAGCGGAAAACAGGAGAGTGGTTATGGATCCAAGTCAACGTGGTTTTAAAGTAAAGGTAAAGTCTTAAGAAGCATTTATTTTAAGTGTTGGTTTGAATTAATAAGAAACAACTGCGAGCTGTGCTGCCTTTTATTTATTTAACCAGGCAAGCCCACTAAGAACCAGTTCTTATTTACAATCACGACCTGGCCAAAAGGCAGCACAAGCAGGGTTGGTCCTAGGTCTGGTGGTTCTAGGATGTTTTAGTGGGTCTAACGCTGACCTTCTTGAGGAGGTACCAGACTCCGACGACAGTGCTGAGCACGAGACACAGAAGAGTCTTTGTGTCAAACTCATAATTCAGGATCTCTGTCAGAAACATGAAATAAGATTGATACATTATCTCTGCAGCATTATTTTGTCACAGTTTGGTTCTGGTTTTACAGAGTCACATTGAGTCAGTGTAGAATCTGTACCTTCCTTGTTGTCGCCTGTTCCTTGAGTAAACAGCAGCTGATAGGGTTTGTTCGGGAGCGAGGCCGGGAAAACAGACGCCATCAGGGGACTGGACCAGAACCAGATCAAAATCATGAACCAGCAGAATATCAAAGGGAGGTCCAAAAGCCGAGAGCAGACGAATGAAAAGGAAGGGAGAAGAAAGATGATTAAAACTGTGGTTTTGTCCTACGTTTCTTTGGGTCTCGTCAGACTGAGCCGAGGTTCTACTGGAGACTGCTCTAAACTCAGTAAAACCTCAGACTAAACTAAATGTTAAAAAATAATAAATCGCTCCAGATTAGCGTCACTGTTTTCATAAAAACAGAGGTCATACTGAGCGCGCTCTGTAGGACTCACAGTAGGACTAAAACTGGACTAGAACGGGACTAACCTGATGGTGTGGGACAGAGCGAGGACTCCCAGAACAAAGAAGTACAGAGACAGTAGCAGGTTGATGTACTCCTGCGAGAAGAGCTGCAAATACACAGAACACAACCGTTTTGTTTTTGTGTTATTTCAGGTAAAAACATCAGCCACATATTTTAAAACCAGGGCAGTTCTGGGGTTTATTTGTAAAAAACGGTGAAAAGAAAAAGGCCAGTGAAGGAACAGACGGGTTCAGAGGGGCATTGCTGGTGCTTGAGCCCCTTTGGCCCTGACGTCATAAAGAGACACACATACACATTTGGGTAAAATGGTTAAACAGATTTGAGAGCTCCAGTTCCTCAAAAGTTTTTCTGAAGAGGCACAAAAGGCTCGAGCTAAACAGCGCAGGCTGCAGTAGCTTTAAAAACATTTTACCTGCACCCTAAGTCTGTTTTGAAATTTTCCTCTCCTTCTGAGGCTCTGCAGCGGGAATCTGAAGAACCCACGCGATGCACTGTGGAACAACTGTCTCTCAAGCTCCCAGACAGAGTGGACAGACCCCAGGAGTGGACGGAGGGTTTTAGAGTCAGACTCAGAGATACACAGAGAGAGGATTAATAAATATGAGACGTACCTTGAAGAACAGGTAGAGTCCAAAGAGAGTGCAGCTGGCGATAATCGGGAACCGAGCTGCGTCTCGACTCGTGATTGTCTCAGGCATCTCTCCTCCATTCTGTCACAAATTAAAAAAAAAACACATCTTTCCTTCATCTGTCAATATACACAAGTTAGTCCAAACACATGTCTACTTTGTTTTTTTTAGAAAACATAACCTAAAGCAGATTTTCTGAACCAGACAGGGTTTAGAGGTTAATTAAAAGATGCAGAGTTTTAAATGTGAGGTGATGGACGTGTTTAGTCAAAAAATAATTAAAAATAACAATTAGGATGCACCAATACATAGGCTTAACATCGATATCGATCGATATTGAAGAGGCTGACTGACATAAAACATCAGCAAATGCACCTATACAGCCTCCAATATTATTGTGTCGTCACAGTGAAGTATAGCACTGGGTATATTCGTTATTCTCTTCGCCCTTTCTGCAGCTCCTTTTACTGTTGCTATAGCACCAGCCTGTGTCTGAAGGGCTCAGACTCTCTCCTGCTGATCAGTTTAGCAGTTATTCTCCAGAGAAAGTGGAGATATGTTGGCAATAGTTGTAGCCAAAACTTCCGTCCTTCCGGGTCTTGTCTTTAGTTTCTCTGCACTCCAAAGTGACATGAGCAGTGTCATTAGCACCCTTGCCCCGCAGCTGCAACTTTTCTCTGATCCAGCTCCAAATTAGTGTTGCACGCAATCTCCACCGAAGCTATAAGAGGGTCTTATAGAACCCCTTAAAAAGGGTCTCAAGTAAGGGCGCCACCATACAGCGATATACCTCCATCCAGAAGAGGGCAGGCTACAAAATTGGAAATATAAGAAATCCAATGACAACTTTACAAGTGTAAAGTGTTACTACTCTCACTTGCTCTCGGGCTGGCTTCGTTGGGTTGTTTGCGGTCCATCTGGAGGCGTGACCTGCTGAATTCAAATACTTGAATCAAACGGTTATTTAGGTGTGAACCACCGCGGCAGCAGTTGGGGCAGCCGTCATTGCGTCCAAGACCAACGACTCTACCTGCACGCGACTCCTCTGAGAAGGGACACCCCCACAGGGCACCTGAGTATTGCAGTTTTTCTGTACCAATAGTTTGCACTTTTAATTTATTACCATTTTATATTTATTCTTGCATATTTCTTTTTCTGTTCTTCTTTGATGAATTTTTAAATCACTATTGTCAATACAACATGGAAATCCTCTTGGTTGTGAGAACAGAACTCTCTAAGTAGAAGTTTATAGGAATCCAACACACACAGATCAATATTTGCTGTTTGATTCCCACCAGCCTCTGCAGCACAAGCTGGAGTCATCAGGACTCTTCAGCACAGAGCACAACCTCAGAAGGTCAACGGCCCTGAGAGACTGTGGATACCCCAAATGGACTTTCAACAAAACCAAGAGGACACAGACACCAAACAGACAGGAACCAGGGACAAAAGGGAAGGGTGTAGTTATCCCTTATGTGTCTGGTTTATCTGAAAAACTTAAAAGGATTTTCTACAAACACAACATTCCAGTCCACTTTAAACTAGGAACACTCTGCGTCAGAAACTGGTCCACCTCAAAGAGAAAGGACAGTCCTTTGAGGACAGCAATGTCCAAATTTAGTCCAGAGAGGCCAGATGGTTTGAGAGAGGGCTGAAGGAAGCCATTTTTGTGAAAATGGAAAAGCCCTCTCTTAACAGAGGAGGGGGCCTCACATTTGTGTTGCCTAGTATTTACAACAGTGTTTTAATACCTAAATCAAAAGAGCCAACGACTATGAGACCAGAACAGCCTGGTTCCATCGGGTTTGGTTTCAGGGGAAACTCCTCTCTAGAGATACAAGCTCAGCTCTCTTACCAGTTGAACTCAGAATTTAGAAACTGAGGCCAGATGCTTTTACTTTCTCCACCAGAGGTCGCATTAACTGAATATTTTCCGTCATTGATGTTTTTTTTTTTAGCAGGGACAGAAAAATCTTTCGTCATTTTGAAGGATTATTCTGAGGGTGATCTATTGTTATTTCTACTCCTGACCAGTTGGTGGCGAAAGTACATATCAGCAATTATCTTGAATCGTGTCGTCTTTGCAGTGTTTGTTGCTATATTTAGCGAGATTCAGACCCCTCTAGCGACACATTTTCAAAAAAGCTACTAGCCACAAATCTAATTACTTTTTCTGGATGTCTGTGGAGGTTCTCAGTCATCCAGGGCATCTTGAAAAAAAGGTTTTAGTAAAAGCATCTGGACTTCGTTTTCAAGGTGAAGACGTTTTGTCTCTATTCCAAATTGTCAATTCTGACAAAGTCTCTCTTAGAATAGAGACGAAATGTCTTCACCTTGAAAACAAAGTCCAGATGCTTTTACTTAAACCTTTTTTTCGACTTTTTCTGGAGTTATTGGAGACTTTTGGAGACTCTCTGAAGTGAAAGCACTAGGGATGAGCGAGTATAGCATTATCTGTATCTGTTAACCATATGAATTATCTGTATCCGGATTGGGCGTGACCTAACCCGGAAGTGGGCGTGACTTACCACGGAAGTGGGCGGGATTTATACCGGAAGGGGTCGGGTTTACTTGAAATGGGCAGGGCTTTAACTGGTATGTTATTTTTATTCATGCAATTAATATGAGTTGATCAGAAATTGTTATATTTATTACTGATTAGAAAACTATTTACATGACAGCATCGAGCTTCAGATCAATGGTTTTGATCACAATAACAAACAAACTATATACAGTTTGAACTATGTATGAACAAATTTTGCAACAATGAATACAACACATGCGTTTGCAATTATGAAGAAAAATGTAATTAACAAGAGTTTTTATCTAAACAACTTTTCTTTAAACTTTAAATTTTTTTATTATCAGTGTGAATTTTTATTTTTATTATTTCCTGTGTGTGTGTGTGTGTGTACCTCGTTAATTTGTAATAATATAGTTTTATACCACCAATTCCTTTATTTTTTTATGAAATACAGCAAGAAAGTGTCAGACACTCAGCATTCAAAGCAACAGTTACTGGTAACAAGTTACTATATCAAGTAATAGTTAGTTATATTTAATTAACCATTTAGCTATCAATATAACCCAGTTCAGTTCAGCAACACTCATGATTAGCAAAAGCTACAAACAAATTATTGAAAAACCGTAAAGAAAAATACCTGTCTCTAAGACAAGGTAGCCGAATTAAAGGCAGCAACTTAATCATAATAAAGTTCACATCAAATCAATCTGTTACTTTTAAAGTGCCTAAATAAATAAAAATCAGAAACGCTCATTTCTTCAATGAGGTTCCACTCGCGGTTCACTACGCCGCCAATTAACCTCAATAAAACAAACCAATTTGCTACTATTACCCAAAAAGGTACTAAGGTAGAAGTAAAATAAAACTCACTGCTGAGTCAAATGTCAAGTATAAGAATTCACATTACTTTATGAAGTGTTTGTCCGCTTAGCAGACTGCAGCCACAGCAGGAACCAGATGCTGGGAATATCCGTGTGCCGGAACTTATTTTGCCCAGCGGAAAGCATTTGCGAATGAGAAGGAACTATTTTTCATGTGATATGGGTTACACGAGCACAGATATTGACTCGTTTTACTCGTATAATACTCGTACTCGGCAAAAGTGCTGCCGCGGGCCCCACCCCCATCCACTCACAGACATGAATCAATGGGCGAGCTACAAATGAGCACAGTGTTGCCACAAAACAATTATCTGCTTCTCTTTAATTTTAAATTTAAATAATTTAGTTAGACCGTTTTAGTTCCCATTATGTCCCAAGACATAATGACGTCACAAAGACGCTAATTTACGTCTTCGTGACGTAACATCATCTAGCAACATTTTGCGACTTTTTGGCCAGGGTTTAGCTACTTTCCTTTGAAAATAGTTGGCAACACTCGTCTTTGTCACAATGCAAAAGGTCACGGCAGCAGTTCTTTCAAACTGCCAAATAGTTCTGATATTGAAAGTGAAAAAAAAGAGGACATGATGCAGCAGACCATGAAGGAAAACAAACGGAGAACACTAAGCAGTCACTGACAGCTGTTACGGGACAAGCAGCAAAAAGGAGAAGAAGAGGGAATATCGGGTTGAGGAGTTTCCGTGGCTGAGGTGGGAAGGAGGAAAAATGTTCTGCGACATCTGTAGAAAAGCTAATACAAGTAACGGAGTTGTCAGACGGGGCACGACAACAGCAATTGAATTAAGTTCAGTTAATTTTTGTTGGATTCATATTATGTGCTCTAGAGTTCAATCACAAAATATCCTTTCACTTTTTGTGTAATGTTATTTTTTGTTCATAAATAAAACAAATAATCTGTCCTCTATGTGAGTATTGAAGTTTCTTAAAATGGGATTAAAACGAAAAGCCACAAGTATAAAAATTTTAAATGACAGGTAATAATAGACGAGGACGGAAAAGTTACGACTCCATCTGTCAAAATGACGGAGAGTGAAAAAGTCTAGTGCGACCTCTGTTCTCCACTGATGTCACCTCTGCAAAAACTGACTACTGCCATTCTAAGATCAACGACTCACTTGACTTGCACTCTTTAAAACCTTCTCTGTCCTCCTTTGTCCGCCTGCTCCCCTGCCTCAAATTTATCAGCAGATGATTTTGCGTCTTTCTTTGTAAAGAAAACAACCGCCAGTCAGTTCTCTCCGCCAGCACCTGTTGAACTCATCCACACCCCTGATATGCTACTGCCGATCTCACTTGATCTGTCTGCTGCCTTTGACACCGTTAACCATCACGTCCTCTTGTCTTCTCTCAGTGCGATGGGTGTCTCTGGAACAGCGTTACAATGGTTCAAGTCTTACCTCTCGGGTAGGTCATTCAGAGTATCCTGGAGAGATGAGGTCTCTGAGCCCCAACATCTTAATACAGGGGTGCCTCAGGGCTCAGTGCTTGGACCACTACTCTTTTCCATAAACATGGCCTCCCTTGGCTCTGTCATTCAGAAGCATGGCTTTTCCTATCACTGCTGCAGACGACACTCAACTCCACATGTCATTTCAACCTGACGATCCGACGGTCTCTGCTCGTGTCTCGGCCTGAGTGACATCTCACTTTGGATGAAGGACCATCACCTGCAGCTGAACCTTGCAAAAACAGAACTGCTAGTGATTCCTGCCAAACCCAAAGACCCGCCACAACCTCTCCATTCAACTAGGCTCATCCACCATTACACCGTCCAGCACTGCCAGAAATCTGGGAGTGGTAACTGATGATCAACTAAACTTCACAAGTCATGTTTCCAGCACCACCCAGTCCCTGTTGACGCCCACATCAAATTCAAAGCTATGCTCTTCTTATGCTCTTATGCCTACAAGACCACCACTGGTTCCGCCCCCTCATATATTCACTCACTGATACAGACCTATGTTCCTGCCAGATCTTTGCGCTCTGCAACTGAACAACATCTGATGGTATTCCAAAAAAAAAAAAAAAAGTTCTTAAAGATTTATAATTAAAAAAAAAAAAAATCCCACTCACGTACCTTCTCTGGATCTGTTCCACATTGGTGGAATGATCTACTTGCTGCTACAAGATCAGCAGATTCTGTAGCCATTTTTTTAAACTTCCTATCTTTGTATACTGTGCCACACACGCACACGCACACGCACACGAGCCGGATTGAGGGACGGCCACTATACCCACTGAGCTACTGCCGCCAAATCGAGTGAGCAACGAGCTCACGCTATCCACTATACACACACAATTTTTGATTTAATGCTATGATTTAGGCTAAGCCTGAGATCATTTTACTTTTAAGGCATTTCAAATGCATTGAAACACACAAAATGGCCAATTTCAATGATAATGAATGTGTAATATAATGCATTTTCATACTCCATTTTAGTTGCATTTCTTATTTTTAATAGCCTTTTAGTCTCTGGTATTTTATTTTTGCATTTATAAAGCACATTTAATTTAAATTGACGCCATTACAATGCTAAGGAATGTACAATCAAGTATACATGTTAATGTAAAAATAATAAAATCATACGCATTATATCCGTTTATTTGAACTGTGTTGCTGCCTTATAAAAACATTTTTGCCATTTTTCCAAATACTCAATTAATCAAACCAATAATCAATAGATTACCCGATAGGCCTGTCACATTAACTTATTTTTGTTATGGAATATATTGCACCAGAATTTATTGTAACAAACAATTTGCAGTGTTTCCCTGGGCAAAGTGCATTGGCGTGCCAAAGGTCAAATGACCTGTTATAGTGGTGTTGGGAGCATGGAAATGTAAAAGTAATAATAATTTATCTACTACATAGTCTTTTATTGCAGAGACTAAATACATTCACAATATTTAAACTCTTTTATTTGCTCTGCTTATTAAGCTGAAATGTGGACCTATCAACAGCAGAGAGATAATTTAATATTTCATATTTAAATCATGATTTGTACCTTCACTTAACAAACCAGGGTATAGCCTGTGTTTATTTTGAATTAATAAACCTACAGTAGTATTGCAACAACAGCTCATTATCAAAGCTCATGCAAAAGGCTAGAGGTCATGTTGGTGAGTAAAGGCACTTGTCTGGGTCTCCATGGTAACGCTCAGAGAGGAGTTTGTGAAACTTCTACAAACTGTTGCTCATAAAGTTAGCTTTCCTTCCTTTCCAACAGGCTACTTTCTGAACACTTTAATACAATCCAAACAGCAGAATATACTGCTGTCCATCTTCATTTCATCTGACTCGTCTGCCCGCCGCGCGAGCCCCGTGTCTGCGAGCCCCGTGTCTGCGAGCCCCGTGTCTGCGAGCCCCGTGTCTGCGAGCCCCGTGTCTGCGAGCCCCGGGTCTGCGAGCCCGGGTCTGCGAGCCCGGGTCTCGCGAGCCCCGTGTCTGCGAGCCCCGGGTCTGCGAGCCCCGTGTCTGCGAGCCCCGTGTCTGCGAGCCCCGTGTCTGCGTCCTGCGAGCCCCGGGTCTGCGTCCTGCGAGCCCGGGTCTGCGAGCCCGGTCTGCGAGCCCGGGTCTGCGAGCCCGGGTCTGCGAGCCCCGTGTCTGCGAGCCCCGTGTCTGCGAGCCCCGTGTCTGCGAGCCCCGTGTCTGCGAGCCCCGTGTCTGCGAGCCCCGGGTCTGCGAGCCCCGGGTCTGCGAGCCCCGGGTCTGCGAGCCCCGTGTCTGCGTCCTGCGAGCCCCGTGTCTGCGTCTGCGAGCCCGGGTCTCGTCTGCGAGCCCGGGTCTGCGAGCCCGGGTCTCGAGCCCGGGTCTGCGAGCCCCGGGTCTGCGAGCCCCGTGTCTGCGAGCCCCGTGTCTGCGAGCCCCGTGTCTGCGAGCCCCGTGTCTGCGAGCCCCGTGTCTGCGAGCCCCGGGTCTGCGAGCCCCGGGTCTGCGAGCCCCGGGTCTGCGAGCCCCGTGTCTGCGTCTGCGAGCCCCGTGTCTGCGTCTGCGAGCCCCGGGTCTGCGTCTGCGAGCCCCGGGTCTGCGAGCCCCGGGTCTGCGAGCCCCGGGTCTGCGAGCCCCGTGTCTGCGAGCCCCGTGTCTGCGAGCCCCGTGTCTGCGAGCCCCGTGTCTGCGTCTGCGAGCCCCGTGTCTGCGTCTGCGAGCCCCGGGTCTCACGAGCCCGGGTCTGCGAGCCCCGGGTCTGCGAGCCCGGTCTGCGAGCCCCGGGTCTCACGAGCCCCGGTCTGCGAGCCCCGGGTCTGCGAGCCCCGGGTCTGCGTCTGCGAGCCCCGTGTCTGCGTCTGCGAGCCCCGGGTCTGCGTCTGCGAGCCCCGGGTCTGCGAGCCCCGGGTCTGCGAGCCCCGGGTCTGCGAGCCCCGGGTCTGCGAGCCCCGGGTCTGCGAGCACGCAGCTCCAGGTCAGCTTGTTTCAAAGCAGAAAAAGCAACGTCTGACGCTTTGTACTCACAGAAATACAGCATTTTAAACATAGTAAACTAAAACTCATCACAAAACAAGCCCATCAGTCCATATTAGATAATTCCCCATCTTTTAGTAAAAGTGTGTAGCCTACTGACGTATGTAGGGGCATGGCCAGGTGAACTCACCACGAACAAATTAATGCAGCCTAAACACACAATACTGTTGCTCTCATTTCCACATATTGCACAATAAATTGATTACATATAAAGATCAGTTAAACTCAGAATTGCAAAAGTCTCTTGGAATTAGAGACAAAAAGTCTTCATCTTAAAAAATCCAGAGTCCAGATGCTTTTGCTTTAACCTTTTCTGGAAGACCGAGAACCACTGGCGTAACCAGGAATCGGAATGTAGGTGGGCCCAGAGAAAAGTGAGTGGGCCTAGCCTAAAATGCATCAATTATAAAAAATAATAATAATAATCATTTTTAAATAGTGCTTTTCCACTTACTGTAGTAGGCACTCAAAGCGCTTTACATACACTAAACTATTTACCAGTGTTACAGAACACCACTGGAGGCAATGTAAGTTAAGTCTTGCCCAAAGACACAACGACAGTATGTGGGGGAGATCGGGGTGTTATGTTTTGAGCGGGGATCAAACCGCCCACTCGCGGTCGAAGGACATACGCTCTACCCACCGAGCTACTCCCGACGAACACAACTACCGTAATTTCCGGACTATAAGCTTATTTCCCACGCTTTGAACCTCGCGGCTTAAACAACGACGCGGCTAATATATGGATTTTTCCCGCTTTCAAAATATATATATATTTTTTTAAAAACACCTTCTGTGATGTGCTCAGTTTTTTGGCGGAATTGAAGAGGGCTCAGCGGGGGATTTGCCTCCGGAAAGTGACGAGAGCGACAATGAAAACGATCCAATATCGAATGAAGCAATTCTGAGGCTATTCAACTCCGACACCGAAGGACATGACTTCATTGGTGTCAGTGCACAGGAGGAGGAAGATAGTGACCAATGACTTTCTTGGTAGGCTACAGTTTATTTTTGTTACAAGCCGTGTTTCGTTAAAGCCTGTGTAAAGTTCATTTGTTTCAATGTACCGGTAGGCACCTGCGGCTAATAGACATGTGTGGCTTATTTAATGTTCAAAATAATTCTTTTTTTTAAATTCAGTGGGTGCGGCTTATATTCAGGTGCGGTCAATAGTCCGGAAATTGCGGTACACCTGCTTGAATATACAACCATTTAATCAGAGCACATAAACTGTGTTAAGAACATAACGATAAGAACAGCATTAGCACGCACCACACGCGCATCTGTCAGAAGTAACTCAACACTATCATCAACTCAGCACGACAGTAGTGGATACAGTAGTGGACAGAATGTAAAAACAATAATGCTTGTCATATTAGTTTGGCTCAGCGGACACAATGTGGATCCATTAACATATCCAACTCGGATGAATGTGTTAACAGATCCATCCGTAAGTCCTCCTCCGGCTACTATAGTAAATTATGATTTGTCCATTTTCATAATTGCACATTTACCCCTATTAATTATCCTAATATGGCTGTATGTACCTGTACACTGGCGTGGTGGAGAAGTAGACTTTTGATCGAGCGCTGCGAGTGATGGAGAAATTGCTGAATTAAAGTTAAGAACAGAGCTGAGCTCCTTTACTACTCGAAATTGATGGGTACTGAACATTTGAATCATCTTTCTCTTGCGTTATTGGTCTTTTTGACATGAACTTAAGGCTGCTCTGTTTCATTTTTGTTTAACGTGTTTATTTAATGTTTGTTTAACATGTGTATTGTGCTCGTGTCGGTGAAGGGGCAAGTGGCTTTCATGTGGTTCCAGAGCCGGCCGAGCCACTAGGCGACCCTTGCAATTGCAAAGGGCCCCGTGGCCAGCAGAGGGCCCCCTTGAGTCACTGCTATATAGTGGGTGAAAAAAAAAAATCATACATCAAAAGTAACATAAAATAAATAAATAAAAAGAAATGGGCCTACAGTGCTCTTTATCAGGCATCATGATAAGCACAGTTGTTTTTTTATTTAGTTCTTTATTATGGCGAGTTCCCCGCAAATCTTGACCCTGACTGACCCCTATGATGTCACTCGTCACCTGGTCAGTGTCTGTCAGTCAGTTACTCCAGCGTCGACGATGTCTGACAAGAAACGAAAATATCTTTCTGGCCATGAAAAAACGACAAAAGAAAAGGCTGGAAGAAGAGAAGAAGCAAGAAGATAAAGGTACGTAAACCTGTAGGCTTAATTTTCCGATACCTGTATAGATAATCTGCAGTCTAAAAGTCTTATATTGGGATGCAAACATTACAGCGTGCTTTTCGGCGCCTACCGCTTTTTTTCTCGTCATTTTGGGTGACTTGGATCCGAGAGGGTCCGCCTGATTATAATTTCACGAAGTCATCTGAAGCCATTCCATAGCTTAATGTGAGGGACAGAAGACTATTTAGTTTATGGAAACTCGTTTTTCCTCGTCAATCATTCTCCATTCAGTAACGTTATTCCAACAGCGCGCGCGCCTCGTGCATGGTAAAACTCTCTTCAGTATATGATATATTCACATTATAATGCTTGATTTGTAGATAAAAGGCTGTGGATTTGCATAAGATAACTTTTTTCTTTATTTGTATTTTATGTTTGTTGCTGTTTTTAAACGACTCGCTACCGTGTGTAGTGATAGATCACGGACACATCACAAGGACTATGAAAAAGCATCAAACGCACAATAACTGCAATTTAAAACTGTGAAGAAACAAATGATCAATAAACTGTTGGACAGATATACATTAGGATTTGTGCGCTCGACATTTCCTCGCTTTGTGCCGTGAACTTTTAAATGCGCACTTGCGCAGCGCTGCACACTGTGACTCCATGTTAAAGTAAATAGTCCGCTCCGCGTCCATAGCAACGCTCTGTTTTTCATGACAATGGTGTGTTCTACTTCCCAGCAGTCTGTTATCAAGAAATAACAAACCGCATTCTACATTGGGATTCAACCAAGCCATGTAATAAATGCTAATAACATGACGCATAAAATTGGTTTAGTATTATACATTTGCTGTGATGTTAAAGCATTTAATAGAATATAAACCCAGTTTGGCTTCTACACTAAAGGGCTAACATTAATTTACTCCTTATGTCCCCTTTCCAGGGGCACTATTAAAGTATATGCTGCCAGTAAGCAAACCAAAACAACTCAAGAACTTAAGGTCTTTTATTGTCATTCTGTACATGTTGCCACATAAGAACGAAATACTTACTCAGGGCCAGCAGCGTAAAAAAGATAATTAACATACAGCATGCATAGAATAATTAAAACATAATTTAATAGACTAAAAATTTTAAAAAATAACATAGTAGATATAATATGTACAGTATAGTTACAAGGTAGTCATTAATTTCTGTAGGCCTTACTTAAAACGGTCAAAAGGGCCTCCAAACAATTTTGCTTAGGGCCCCCAAAGGTCTAGGGCCGGCTCTGTGTGGTTCGGAGACATTTTGTCATTATTATGGCAAACAAGAATAAAGAAACAATATAATTCATTATTTTTATAGGTCAAGTGATAATTGTAACATAATTCACTCATTAGGCGATCTTCAGAAGCAACTGACTGGGTGGGCCCGACTGAATATCTCCCAAAATCAAGAGCATCAAAGTGAAACATTCAAATTTGTTTCATTCAGGATATGAATGAGCTCACTGAACATGCTCCAAACTCCCCCTAAACCCTGGACTGATTTGTCCACGTGCGCACCCACCTGAGCACGTGCCTCGCTCTCACCGGTCCCCTGTGACGCAGTACTGATTTTACCAGTTTTTTTTTTTTTTTTTTTTTACAAACACGTGAAGGCAGCGCTGTTTATTTTGATGCAGGTGTGTTCACTGACACCGAGTTTGTCCAAAAACACAGTTCACAAACAATAAAACTAAAATATTTCCAAATATCAATATTTTCTGTTTGAACCCGTCTGTGTTTCACTGTGGAGCCACAACAACAAGATTAAACTTTGTAATTTTGAATTACTGCGTTTTGTGCAGAATTAGCGTCCGTTAGCTTCTTAGCTGACTGAAAAAAAATAATTTTAAAAAACATGTCCGTGTTTTACTCAGAAATACGGCTTATTCCTTCTGTTCACACCGTTCTGCGGCTGAACGGAGGGTTTTAGAGGCGTTCTAGAGAAAATGAACCGTTTAAAGTCTATTTTAATCCGTTTGAAGCCAAATGCCTCGTCATGTCCAGCTCCGTTTGTGTGTATCCTCTCAGACTATAACAGGTGTCAGCCCAAAACTCGCGATAAAAGACGGTTTATTAACGTTCACAAGCCCACTCAGACAGCGGGGAGAAGCGTAAAGGCTCGCTGGGAGACGAGAGCCTGAGGCGGGCTAACATCAGCTCAGACCCTTGGTTTTTACGGAGCTCCACTAAAGCCAACAAACGCCATTTTCTGTCAAATAAGCCAGCTGTCAGTCACAATAACCCATAAACCCCGTCAGGACAAACCATCTGTCAATTAAAAAGGTGTGTATATAATGTTTAAGAAAAAGTAGCGTAGAGCGTAGAGAAAGTGTAGCCGGGAACAGCGCACTGCAATTGGCTTCAGGAGAAACCCTCACCATGGTCCATCTGTGGAGGTCCACTTGGGATACCATCTCTGAAGGAACCTTAAGTCCTTCCTTATTTCAGAACTTAATGGATATTATTCCTTTTCATGGATATTATTCCCTTTTAGGCTAACCATTAACATCTGTCATGGGACTACAGATGAGAACTAGCCTGTTGGCTAACTCTGGTTTATTTACAGTTTTCTCTCTGTCAATATGCTGTCTCTGAAATAAATAAATATTTCATCATCCTCTGAAATAAATCCATTTAAAGCTTCACAGACAGACGAGCTCGTGATGAAACATTTAAACCGCTGGATTTTTCTGTGTAAACTGTCTGAGCCTAACACACGTATGTTCTGCGGGTTAGCCCTTCCCAGACTCATTTAAACCTCACTGACAGCTCCAGTACAGGCCGGCAGCGGAATGAAACTCAAGCCGGAAAAGACGCTCTGGAGCCGGCCTCACTGCGGTCTGTTCCGGTATTATTTTCTCACGCAGTTCCCAGTCTCTAACTCTTCGCACAGACATTTCCTTTAGTTTTAGAGCCGTTTATCTCACCGCGACATAGCTCTGGCTGACATTGCCCCACTGCTTCAATTCTCGGTGCCTTACCTTGGATTTGGAGCAGCGGACCGAGCGCAGGGCCCCGAAGAAGATCGGCAGCAGGGCCATGAGCAACAGGCTGCCGTAGGCCAGCGCGGTGCCCTCCGGTGTGGCCGTGAAGCGGATGGTTCCATTACCGGCGCTGGAGTTCAGGGCCTCGTGGCCGGGCTCTGGGCCGGGCTGAGAGACGGGTTCGGCTGCAGACATGGTTCCACTTCATTCATCCACAGAGAACTGCTGTGTACGCGCACATGCGGCGGGCATAGCGCCGTAAGGCCACGTTTACTAACGTAGCAAAGATGTGTCTGAACAGGAGGCATCACTGTGAGGAGGGTCTGAGGAAGAACCGGAGTTGAACTGAGTCCGGAGAGCGAAGGGACAGATAGAATCTAAAGAGACAAAGAGTTTAAAGACTAATAATTTCCTTCAGAGGACGTTAGAGATCCTGATCCTGACTCAGATTTATACTTAGAATAAGACCTCTCTACATAACACAGGATCTCTGAAGAGCTTCTTCTTCGTGGGTTTTTAGTCCCAAACAGCGCCGCCCTTTGTCTTTCACTGAGAACTGTCTGTTTGGTTTTGTCTAGCCTAGCCACACCCCCCAACTTTCTCATTCTGAGTGAGAGGCAGGCTCTGGTGATGTTTGTGAAGGATCCAGATGGACTCAAGATCAACCTTTAGAGAAAGACACAGCTTAAAAAAGGTATCTACGGAGCCCCTCTGGTCACACTATGTCAAAAAAATATATATATGTAACTAAGTCGTGGCCTCAAGATAAGCTAAGTCGTGGCCTCAAGATACGCTAAGTCGTGGCCTCAAGATACGCTAAGTCGTGGCCTCAAGATACGCTAAGTCGTGGCCTCAAGATACGCTAAGTCGTGGCCTCAAGATACGCTAAGTCGTGGCCTCAAGATAGTGAAGTGTCAGACACATGGACCCTTTGTTATTTAAATGGACCCTGTACTGTAGTGCAATGTAATACTTCACATTCTGTGCAATATTATCTGTTTTAATATTCAGTGTAATATAGTTTGCTGCAGTTCTGCTTCTATTTATTTACTAGTACTGTTCATCACAATCAATTCAATTCTGTTAATACAGTAATGTAAATCTTGTAGGCTGCATATCCATGGTCTTTTATAACTCTTCTTCATATTTTATAGCATATATTTATACTTTTTACATGTGTATAGGCCACTTGTTTATTTACCAACTTATATTATTTATATTTCTTTAAATGTCTTGATGTGCACATCAACTGTGACACAACAATTGTCTCCTGGGTTATCGATATCAATAAAGATCAATAAAGTATTTCTGATTATGATTTTAAGATAATCTATAGTAGGGTGCAGACTGGTTCATTAATTATTGAAGTGTTTCACATTTTGGAAAAGCATGTCTGTGTAGCCTACGATAAAACGTCAGCAGAGGGCGTTGTAGGCTTAGGTCACGGTACCTCCATCTGGCTGTATGTATGAGCCTTATGGGTGGCAGAGTTAGCGTGCATGCACTCGTGCTAGCGTGAATGCTTTCGGGAGAAAAGCTGCTCCATTGTGCATTCTCCTTTTATATTCCCTTATCTTGAGGCCACGACTTAGCGTATCTTGAGGCCACGACTTAGTTACATTTTTTTTTTTTTTTTTGACATAGTGTGACCAGAGGGGCTCCGTAGGTATCAATGTCAAATATATTTAGACCAAATCGAGTTTGTCTTTTAAAAAAAAAAAAAAAAAAAAAAAAAAAAAAAAAAACTACAAACCTTTACCATTTTATAAAACCATTTAAAAACAAACTTAAAACTGTTCAGAGTTTGTACAAAGAGAAACCGTGGAATCATCAGAAATTGCCAAAAATGAAGCAAAAAAAAAAAAAAAAAGCATAATAAAAAGGCTGTAAAATAACAAACATTAACGTATGGCACGGACATTCAAAAGTCTACAGATTTTCTCCATCTCAGAGTGAGACAAACTAAACAAAAAGGCAGCATTTCATAAAAATCTTTTTGATGACAAGCCACAAAAACTAAACACAAAATGGTCAACGTTTAATATCCTACAAAACCAACTGTGTCCAAATGTCCATCAGTTAAACGCCCCACCACAAAACTGTTAATGTTCAAAGGTTGTAAATATCACATGATTATACACAAAATGCATGACTAACATTTTGAATAAATAAATTAAGTTTAATTTATTTCAG
The DNA here is from genome assembly GCA_024349245.1 of Neodontobutis hainanensis. Taxonomy (NCBI): domain Eukaryota; kingdom Metazoa; phylum Chordata; class Actinopteri; order Gobiiformes; family Odontobutidae; genus Neodontobutis; species Neodontobutis hainanensis. The sequence goes on along the minus strand of JALDNG010000336.1, from coordinate 106,785 downwards.
AGTTATGATGAAAAAATATTAAAACAATTCTAAAGAACGCTTTTAAAATTTGAAAAAGACCAGATCTGGACTGAGTCTTGACGGACAGCTGTGTGGCCCAATCAGAAGAGGGTGGGGCATGATGAGGAAGTGACATCACAGCAACAACAGGAAGTGCAGGTTCAGCAGTAGGAAGCAGAGGGGCATGGCCTTCAGCAGTGATGTCACAGAACTCTTCAACTGGACCTCCAATGGGAAGTGATCGCTCACCTCCAACACCTGCATCGGCCAATCAGAACACAGGGATTATTAGGAACACACACACAGCTCAGTTTAACCCTAAATAAAATATATTCATTCATTCATTCATTCATTGTCTACTGCTTAGTCCCGTTCAGGTTTGCAGGTGGATGGAGCCTTCCCAGAAGCTTTGGGCCTGAGGCGGGTAAACCCTGGACAGTGGCCAGTTAGTCGCAGGGCTAACATTTAGAGACAGACAACCATTCACTCTCACATTCATTCACAAGGGACACTTTAGAGTCACCAATTAACCTATTCATGCATGTGTTTGGACGGTGGGAGGAACCGGAGTATCAAATATAATAATTGTACCTTGTTGCGTCTCATTTTGAAAACTGATCCAAGATTAAAGGGTTTGGCTGAAAACGGCTTAATATTCTGCAGAAAAGGCTTTCCATAAACAACTATCCTGCAACAGAAACAAGGCCAGAGTTAGTCTAGAAACAAGGACAGCGTTTGTCCAGAAACTAGACCAGAGTTAGTCCAGAAAATAAACCAGACTTAGTCCAGATACAAGGCCGGAAACAGTCTCCACTTTTGATAACTGCTCAGATTCATCAAGACAGTGACTTTTCTTCAAGCGTTGAATGAGTTTTGTAGAGCTGGATGTTTTTTGAAGGGATTTCCTCGAGACAAATGTTCTGACATCACTTTTAGCTAAGGTCCGAAGGCCTGCGGAACAAGATCCAGACACCCAACAAGTTCAGTCCTGGTTCTAACACAGTTCTCACCTGTCATATGGGCAGTTGGTCAGGTCGGTCACTGTGGTGTCAATTCGGTCCGTTATGAGCCACGAGAAACTGGTGTTGGAGAATAGCCTGATGTTCCTTTTATCATCGCGAGTCATGAAGGCACAGCCAGCATGGAAGTCCCCCAGGAACATCACATTCTGTCAAAAATATTTATAAAAAAATAATTATGATATATATATATATATATATTATTGTCCTTTTCATGTCATTATCTATCATTAAATTTTATTTAACCTTATTTTCTTTAAATAAAATTACATAATAGACATGGTGTTTTTCCTTGTTTATATTGAGAATATTCGAAAACCAGAAGAACTCTACCTTCAGAACATGATGAGACCATAGACATAACCATTTGTCTCTAGACGGATGTGAATATATAATAATTTGAGACTGGTGCACCAAAATAATTTTTTAATAAGTTAACATTAATTTGAATTATCTACTATGGATTCAGAAAGTTTTTCCGTGCTTTTTTCTACCATAATGTTTTATTCATTTATTCTATTTTTTCCAATCCCATCATGTTGTAAAGTTAGCAATTGTCCTTTAGCTCATACATCTGAAAATCTCTGTATTTTCCCGTTTTGGACATGTGCCATCTTTTAGTGTGAAGCTGTGCAATCCTTTGTACATGAGGCCCCCCGTCCGATCCTGGTTTAATACTGGTCAGGTCCAGGTCTGCTTCTTACCGTGTTGTTCCACTTTGCGACAACTTCCTCAAAGACGTCGTGGAGTTTGTCCATTTCCTGAACGGCTTGGGTCTGTTCTGAGTGTAACGGGATCAGCACAAAGTCTTGGATCGCTGCAGACAAACACCAACAAAGACCAGTTTAGAACCAGACTAGAGACCAGTTTAAGAGGGGACCGCTAAAAACAGGTGGAAATGGTGCAGTCCTAGAGCAGTCCACCGGAGGTCACTGTGTTCGTATTTGTTACCATGGTAACTCACCAGTCCTATTGCTGTGGAAATACACGGCAAAGGGCGGTCTGACAAATGACTGGCTCTGATGCTGGTATTGCCCGGTAACAGAGGTCGTTTGTGTTCTAATTGAATGAAAACAGAAGAGGGCGGACTCAGGACAAAAACTGATCTCACAATGATGTTAACTCTCAAATTAAGAAAAATACACATGAATTGCTGAAGTCAGAGAAAGAAGTGGTTTGAAAGTTGTCATATTTATCATCAACAGAAAGTAAAGTGCTTTATTAATTAATTTGTTGTATTGTGCGCTGCCTGGACTCACTTTAATCCTTAGGGTCCCTCTACATTTAGCTGTGCAGGTAAGACTCACTTGTAGATGAAGGTATAGTGCTGCATGTCCAGAGGAGATTTGCCCAGAGCTTGACTGGAGACAGACATATAGCAAGACGTAGTTGTGTATCTGTAAAACAAATATTAAAGTGAAACTGATCTGAGCTCATTTAAAAACATCCCCTTTAGGCACTGGGTCATTCAAAGGGCTTTACAGAAATAAAAGTCAAATTTAAAATGCATAGCAAGATTTAGAATAAGAAACATGAGGAAAAAAAAGTAAATGACGAGATGAAGAGTGCAGATTTACATTTACATTATTATTATTGATTTAGCCGGCGCTTTTATCCAAAGCTACTTACATTAAACTTCTATTCTTAGACGTCTGCTCTTGGACAATGTGGACGTCTTTACCCTCTGCTCCTGCTGTCTGCTTATCAGTGTGTGCTTCTCTGTCTCGTTTTGTCTCGTACAAAATTTTCTCTTATTTCTTGGATTCTACTGCCTGCTGGACTTCTAAGAACTGATAAACTGTGCTTCTGTGACGCGAGTGAAAGTTTCAAGGATTACATCAAAGAGTCGCACAATCCGAGGAGCTGACTCGACATCTTCAGCACGGACTCTGGACATACAGAATGGACTTTAACACCAGGAGTCAGACCTGTGAGCTACTACGCTGCTTAACGGATATGAAGGGGTTTCATCCAGAGAAGAGTGGATAATATCCCGAAACAGACCTGTGAGCTGTGTTGTATTGTATTACAGGCCTGACCATGGATAGATACATCAAGGTTACTCCACGAAATGGACGCATGCCTTGTCCTTCTGAGAAGTATAGCCGGCAGCTAGGTCTTACCCACTTAAGACTTCCCGGGCCCATCCCTCTCTCAAGGGCAAGACCACTGAGCCTCTCCAACGCACAGCCAAAACATCGGCCCACAGAGGCCTTGACTTTACTAACCTAACAACAGTCTCCAACCGTCTGCCATTTTGACATCTGTCCGACCCCCCCCCACCCCCCCACCCCACACACACACACACATATTGTACATGTGTAATGACAAATAAATCTATCTATCTATTCACCAGTGTTACAGACACCGGTACAACCAACAACAGTATGAACTGTGGGGTGAGTGGAAATCGAACCACCAACCTTGTGTTTGAGCTAAGACAACCTGGTCAGACTTACAAATATCACTTTAACTTATAAAATCCTGCAGGGCATGGCACCCCCATTTCTCAATGATTTCATCAATGCAAGACCAAACACAAAACCGCATCATTAGAGGAGCATCTTGAGGAGACCTTTTCAGTCAGGCAGCCTTTTCCGTTTCAGAATTTTCAAAGAATGGAATAGTAGTCCAACTACCAAATTAATTCATATGGCTTATTTTGCTCCTATTTGTATGATAAATATTTAATTTTTTATGATCAAACTCAGCATGAAACCTCTTCTGCTCATTTTTCACCTGGTGGATGGAGGCGCATCCCAGTGACACCAACAATCAGGCGAGTGTATCTCTCTTGGCATTGTCCTAAAGTTACGTATTTATTATTTCTTAAACATTGTCAAACACTTTAACTGTGCACCACACCTCATTCATTGTTCTTCTGGTTATATTTCTGTAGAGTTTAGTAATAGAGTTGCTGCCGTTTTGTGAACAGGGCATGCTAGCGGGTTTTTAGCGTTTGAATTAGCCTGATTAAACCTCAATTGTTTGTTTGTTACCATTGTTGTCTTACTGGTGGTTAGTTTTTGTTGTGTTTACATAGTTTTTTGTTTAACTTGTGGTTAGTACTGCTGTGTGTGTTTGTTTGAATTTATCATTGTGAGTTGTGAACTGTTGGCTTGACTTAGCTGTACATACACTAGCTTAGCTAAGCTATTCGGTGTTGTTGTTGCTTGTGGCAATGGTTTGCCATTCTTGTTCGGTATTACTAGACAGATTGTCTCTATTAGAGAGACGTGTTTGTGAGTTAGAGCAGCTAGATCAGCATAGACAGGGTTTGGTTACTTTAGATGTGTCAGGGTTTCCTGATAGTATCAGATGCAGGACTGATAGCAGTCCTGCTAGCTATAGCTCTAGTTGTGGCTCAACTGTCTCGGCAGTTGTTGCAAAGAGTGATATGTTTGGGCCGGTCCGGCGGCGCAGGCGTGCAGGCAGGGGGAAGCCTTCGGTTGTCCGCCCCTGTCCGCGGTCACCTCCTCTGACCGCGAACCGGTTTTCGGCGCTTTCAAGTCCGCTTGTCCGCGCTGATCACCGGCCTGTTTCCTCTGCGCCTGCCAACCTGAGCAAGCATCGCACTCTGGTGATAGGAGACTCCATTACCCGCAATGTTAGACTCGAGACGCCAGCCATTGTCCACTGTTTACCGGGGGCCAGAGCTTCCGACATAGAGGCTAATCTTAGGGTGCTGACATCACACAGTCCTCAAACACATCTGAAAACTCACAGAGTCAGTGACCCAAAAGCATCCTGTCCTCATGTTATTATAACTCAGAGGCAATCTTTTAAACCAAACAGAACTGTTAGAGCTCGACAACTTTTTCCTGTCGCTACCTCTCCACTGGACCAGCCTCAAATGTCTGCTCTACATCAAGACTGAAGATCGGTCTCCTGAATGTGCGGTCTCTATCCTCCAAAGCACTCCTAATTAATGATCTTATTGCTTCTTACAGCTTGGATTTACTTTGTCTTTGTGAAACGTGGCTTAGGCCCAATGTTTTTCTGCCACTAAATGAAGCCCCTCCCCCTGATTATGCGTATGCACAGGTAGGTCGCACGTCGAAACAGGTGGTGGTGTTGCAGCCATTTATAAAGCTGCATTTTGCTTTACAGGTACATCATCACAGCCGAAATTTAACTCTTTCGAAGTGTTACTCATTAAACATATTTCTTCTCAAATAAACAGAAGGAAGCCATTTTATTTAGCTGTAATCTATCGCCCTCCGGGTCCCTACTCTTCTTTCTTGGATGAGTTTGGAGTTTTCCTCTCGGACTTAATAACCCATGCTGATAACATCCTTCTAGTTGGAGACTTTAATATTCATCTAAATAAGGAGTGTGATCCTCTGGCCAGAGCATTTCAATCACTGTTTACGACGCTGTCTTTAACCAGTTTGTTCATGAGCCCACACACATTAGTGGAAACTATCTTGATCTTGTTTTGGCTCGGGGAATAGATGTCTCCAATCTCTTTGTCTCCTCTCTTTCATCTGCTGTCTCAGATCACTCACTGGTGGAGTTCCAGATAAGTTACACATTTCCCTCAAATTCAGACAAATGCGTAGTGTCTACACGGAATTTTAGCGCAGCTGCAATGGAAATGATTGCCACACGGCTGACAGATGTTCTTCCTAATTTAACTCCAACTGGAAACTCAGTAGAGGCCTACACAGAGGAGGTCCATGCTACCCTCTCAGCCATCACCGACTCAGTGGCACCCCTCAGGACAAAGCCCAGACCAACCAGACGACCTACGCCATGGTATAATGAGGAAACGCGGGCTTTGAAACAGGCCTGCAGGAGTTTTGAACGCAAATGGCGCAAGTCAAAAACAAATCTAAATGATCAAAAGTGGTGTTTGTGTGTAAACACCTATAAGCACGCCCTCAGCACTGCAAAGACTACCTATTTTTCATCTCTTATCAGAGAAAACCGGCATAACCCCAGGTTTCTCTTTGGAACAGTCCTAAACTAATCCAACCAAAAACAACTGAAGACTCCTCTCCCTTTAGTGCACAAGACTTTTTAGATTTCTTTAATCATAAAATTGAAGATATCAGGGATAATATTTTGTTTTTGTCTTCTTTGGCTCCGGGTCCCGTTCACTTGGATCCACCGACCTCTCGTCTCTCAGTCTTAGATTCTGTTTCCCTCGATGAGCTGACAAAGGTGGTTTCTTCATGTAAAGCAACTACGTGTCTCCTGGATATCCTGCAGCAAAACAGCTTAAAGAACTGTGGCCCTATGTGGGGCAAATTATATTAAACATTATAAACTTGTCCCTGTCTACTGGCACCGTTCCTTCCCTTTTCAAACAGGCTGTGGTCAAAGCCCTGCTCAAAAAACCTACTCTGGATCCTGGATGCCTAAATAATTTCCATCCTGTCTCCAATTTACCTTTTCTATCTAAAGTCCTCGAAAAAGTTGTGCTAAAACAACTTACTCTATATCTATCAGAAAATGACCTCCTGGAGCCGTTTCAGTCTGAGTTTAGGGCCTCTTATTCCACTGAAACAGCTTTAGTTAAAGTGACAAATGATCTCCTCCTTCAGATGGACGAGGACTCATCGGCTCTACTGTTATTGATGGATCTCAGCTGCATTTGATACAATTGATGCAGTGCTAATCAACAGACTTAAAGATGTTTTTGGTATCTCTGGCTCTGCTCTTTCTTGGTTAGAATCCTATCTGTGTGATAGGTCTCATTTTGTCTCTTTTAATAAATCCTTCTCCTCCACGGCACCAGTGAAATTGAGGTCACTAAACTGGGCTTTTTTCACTTGGGGAATATCAAATTAAATAAAACTCCCTCCTGCCTTTCTTTAGCTGATGCTGAAATTCTCATTCATGCATATGTCACATCCAGGCTGGACTACTGCGTTATTCTCTGGACTGCTGAGGAAAAGTACTCAGATTACAAATGGTCCAAACTACAGCCAGACTTTTAACAAAGACCAGGAAGTTTGATCACATGACTCCGGTCCTGGCTTCATTACACTTCCTCATGTTAGAGCTGATTTCAAAGTTCTCTTGTTAACCTATAAAATCCTTTGTGGACGCGTGCCCTCTGACCTCTCTGACCTTATCACCTGGTATACTCCAGCTCGTACCCTTCGCTCTCAGGACGCTGGCCTCCTTCAACTTCCTCGAATAAAGAAGAAGTCTGCTACAGAGCCTTTTCTTATAGAGCCCCATTTTTATGGAATGTGCTCCCGGTGGAAGTGCGGCGATCTGACTCTGTTGAGATTTTCAAAAACTCAAAACATACTTAACTCCAAACGTATGGAGACTGATTGATCGTAGGTATAAGTTTACACTTGCCCATCTAACATCTACCTATTGTCTCTTTAAGGGGATATTTTATTGTAAAAATGACTAAGACGTGGGAACTAGGCCAATATAAAAGAGAAGACTCTGACTTTAGGTCACTTTTGTGCCAAGAATTGCAGCTAAATAAATCAAAAGGAATTTGAACCATTTAGCAAAGCAGTGAAAATGAGTAATACCAAGAAAATGAAATTGCGTATAATAAATAAATAAATAAAATAAAATAAAACAAAGGCCTGCATTAAAAAAAAGAAGCAATACTTTATCTCATAAAACTCATAAAACGGCGTATTCTAGTCCATACGCTAGGTAACTAGTTTTAATATTACTCAACAAAAGGAAAATTTAGTTAATGCTCATCCCCCTTCTGAACTGAGCTTTGTGCCGAGAGGCACTGGAGAACGAACGTTAAGTGGCACAAATCCGTTAAGCATTCAGGTAAATCCATTGGAAAGGTAAGCAGGACAAAGTCGCTGTAGAGCGACAGAGCGGCTGTAGAATCATTGACTAGTCTGGTGTGTGTGAGTGTGAACAGAGCCCTTTTAAGTAAAAAATAAGAATGAACAGATTCAATGTTGTCTGTGGAGGTTCTCAGTCAGCCAGGTCATCTTAAAGAAAATGTTAAAGTAAAAGCATCTGGACTCAGTTTTCAAGGTGAAGATTTTTCGTCACTTATTCCAAGATACTTAATCAATTCTGAGATCCACTGTAAGAGAGCTAAACTTTATCTCTAGAGGGAGGGTTTTGAACTAAACCTGATGGACCAGGCTGTTCTGGTCTCACAGTCGTTAACTCTGAAAGGACAGTGTGACTCCTGATGTGAGAGTCGTTAAGGCTCAGGTGAGTTGTTAGTGACACTGTTTCATTCAGGTGTTGTTGTTGTTTTAGAGTCAAACTGTTTTGGTTTCAGAACACTGTTCTAAATACTAGGCAACATGAATCTGAGGCCCCTCCTATTTCGGAGAGGGCTTTTTCCATTTGAACAAAATAGTCTTCCTACACAACTCTCTTGAACTTTCTGGCCTCTCTGGACAAAATTCTGACATTCTCCAAGTAGACGTTTACAGGAAGCCAACACACACAGATCAATATTTGCTGTTTGATTCCCACCAGCCTCTGCAGCACAAGCTGGAGTCATCAGGACTCTTCAGCACAGAGCACAACCTCAGAAGGTAAACGGAAAGAAGAACAACACATCCGTAAAGCCCTGAGAGACTGTGGATACTAGTGATGGGTCGTTCGCGATTGAGTTGGCTCTCTTTTACGTGAATGTTAGAAGCCGGCTCACATATCTGAAGAGCCGACTCAATTTTTTAAAATATAGTCTATAGAAAATAAATCATTATGTAATAATAAAATAATGAATTATATAGACTAATAATTCAACAAACAACGCAAAAATTATAATTATATAAGCCTAGGCGCATACACTCATTTGTTTTGACTGTCTGATAAGCCTCAGAGTCTGTTCCTGTAAATCATACACGCGGTGGCAACCAATTATGCTGCGTAAGGGAGGGCTTTGCAGTCTTCTATAATGGACCAGTTTATGCAAAAGTCAATCTCTGTATCAAAAAAATATATATATATATTATTATTATATATTATTATATTAGATATTGCATTGGCTAAAATGTTTAAAATTATTATTTAAAAAAAATATCAAATCAATCTATTTAAAAAAAATGTGAGACATTGTGAGTATGATTTCATTTAATAATTCAATTAGAACTGTTTTCTAGTCAGTCATAGTTAAAACAGTTATTATTTAAAGAGCCGTTTGAGTCACCTCTATCTCAGAGACAAAGGACATTCCTTTGAGGACAGATGGTTTGAGAGAGGGGTGAAGGAAGCCATTTTTGTGAAAATGAAAAATCCCTCTTTGAACAGAGGAGGTGGTCTCAGTGTTCTGAACCCAAAATCAAATCAGTTTCACTCTAGAACAACAACACCACCACCTGAATGGAACAGTGTCACTAACGACTCACAAGTTTCCAGCAGTTCAGTAAGGACATTGTGGTCTCTGGAAAATTTATCTCAAGTTTTGGAGTGGTTGTGTTGCAATTTGGAAGCAAATTCAATCATCCCATTAGAGAGATATCTAGAATGACAGATAGTATTAATAGAAACAACTGACAAAGATGAACCGAAAAGCCTCACATTATTGACTAAAAAGGTGTTAAGATAGAAGTCAAAATGAGGATCAGGACCTATACAAAGAAATGACATAAAAAGGACTTCTGGTAAAATACAGTGGCCTCTTACCGGATGCTTTGACCCAGTGCAATGCAATGAAATAGAAGTTAATATAAAACATTATAGGGCTAAGGATCAAAGTAATAAAAGGGAAAACAAGCAAAAGAGAGAGAGGTTCTGGGATGATTTAGACAAGAGGCACAGAGAAGGATAATTGACGCAAAACAGATGCTGGCAGCTGATATGGGAACAGAATTATTTAATGAGACCCATCCTTCACCTACAGCTCCTTCTTTACCTCCTACATTTAAAGAATCACCTGGACAATTTTAACCAAAACAGCAGAGTAAAAAAGTAAATGGGAACACTAGTTGGACATCCGCTGATGGGAGCAGCTCAGAAGAGGAGGTGGAGAAGGAAGACTGAGGAATGTGAGAAAATCCATTCTTGTCAAAAGGTGATAAAAGACCCCTGATATTAGATTGTATCAAATAAAAGAAGATAGAGAGATAGACAAAACAAAGGAAGCCAGTCCAGGTACGATTACCAAAAATTAGAGTGTACAGAGAAATTATTAAAACACAGACAAGACAGTAAGCCGAAGAGGTTCTCTGGTGCAGAATATATTCAGCCAAAATGTGTAAACAGTATACTGCTTCCAGTTTTTAAACTGCACTCTCTCTTATAGTCCAAGTGGTTTTAGAAGAAAATCAAGAGATATGGGAGAAGATGGAGAAAATAAAGAATGCAGACGGAGGAAACAACAGAGTTAGAGATATAATAATGTAAAAAAAAAACAGTCCTTGCCACAGACAAGTTGGAATAGTCTACAGTGGACTTGCAGAGACAGGTTATAGAGAGGATAAATCTCCTTGAAAAACCATAGCAGACTTAGATGGTGCAAGACAGAAATGGGGAGAACCAGGAATGTCTTTAAGAAGTGGGAAGGTGATCTGTCCCTCTCTCCAAGCAGAAGGCTAAGAATGAATAGGGATTTTATATATTGACTAAAGGCTGTAACAAACCTCATTGTATACCATGCTCATTTAAAGATATGGCCTGGTTAATGGGTTCCCTGACTTATCACAGGGTGCAAATAAATGAATCTTAAATTTCTAAGCCTTGCCTTAGAGTAGCTGTAGATGACAAAGTTTAATCATGCTTTAAAAATGTATTTTTCTATTACAAGTAAATTTCATTTAGCCGACGCTTTTATCCAAAGCGACTTACATTGAGCTTGAATTACCAGTGTTACAGCCACTGGAGGCAAGGTGGGTTAAGTGTCTTGCCCAAGGACACTACGACAGTATGAACTGTGGGGAGAGTGGGAATCAAACCACCTACCTTCAGGTTGAAGGACTACCGCTCTACCACTAAGCCACTGCGCCCTATGTAATGCATGGGTAGCAAGTAATTTGAGATAAAAAAAACAACAAAAATAATAATAATAATAATAATAATAATAATAACAACAACAACAACAAGTGAACCAGCAACTGTGAGGTGTGATCATTTCAAAGAAATGGTTTAAGATAATGAATTTTGTTAATCTAATTTGTCTACTGAATGTAACAGTTCAGCGATGACTGGGGTCTTTGGAACCGAGTGATGAGTTTACAGTGGGACGGTATGTTTTGAAGGGTGACCTGACGGGAAACACCCAAGCTGAAAAAGTAAACACAATTTGGATGTGCCATGTGACGATTTAATGCACACGAATTATGAACCAGTGGTGACAGAAGTGATGTGACCTAGAGGGTCACAAAGGGGAAAATACAGTGATATAATTTTGATGTTATGTGTTTAGTTCTGTGTACTTTTTAGTTAATATGCATGCATTCACATTATGTGGTATGATATCAATAAGATTATTAAAGGAAATAGAATAAAACAATGAGGTCAAGATACAAGCATATGAACATATTAGTTTAACACATACACACATACAAGGGAAGATATACAGTATTGTTCAAAATAAAAGCAGTACAATGTGACTAACCAGAATAATCCAGGTTTTTAGTTTATTTTTTATTGCTATGTAGGTGCAGAAAATTCTCAGAAAACAAACAATACCCAGCATTCATGATATGCAGCTCTTAAGGCTGTGCAATTAGTTGAAAGGGTGTGTTTTAAAAAATAGCAGTGTGGCTATGAAATTCATGAGGTCATGAATTTTGTGAAAAAACAGGTGTGAATCAGGTGGGCTCTATTTAAGGATGAAGCCAGCACTTGTTAAACATGCTTTTGAAAGTCTGAGGAAAATGTGTCATTCAAAACATTGTTCAGAAGAACAGCGTACTTTGATTAAAAAGTTGATTGGAGAGGGAAAACCTAAAAGAGGTGCAAAAATTATAGGCTGTTCTGCTAAAATGATCTCCAATAGGGTTAGCCCCAAAACCAAGAAATGTAAATGAATTGTGGACTGTTAAAGAATCATGGAGTAGAATAACAGCTGAGAGGTGCCACACAGATGTGAAGGAGTTTTATAAAAACTCTGCTCATACAAATAAATATTAGTTTAATGATTCACAGGATTGATGAATCCTAGAAAAAAACAAACAAAAAAAACGTTTGTACAAAAAAGTTTTGAGTTTGTACAGTCAACTGCAGACACTGCTATTTTTTGAACACACCCCTTTCAACTAATTGCCCAACTGCACAGCCTTAAGAGATGCATATCATGAATGCTGGGTATGGTTTGTTTTATGGGAATCTACTGCACCTATTAGTAACTTGTTTGCCACGTAGCAATAAAAAATAAACTAAAAACCTGGATTATTTTGGTTAGTCACACTGCTATTATTTTGAACAATACTGTAGGTACCAGGCACTGGAGAGACACCTCAAACTGGGTCAAGAATGAAGGTCAAGTAAGGGAATGGTCAGTTTCACCAGAAAAAGGGTTTTTTTCAGCCCCATGCAGTTCATAAAGATTTTCTCATAGATGTGCAAGATGACGTATGAAATGTATAAAACCTGAGTTCTTTGCTTAGCAGATCAACACAGATAGGGACAGGGTGCTTGGGTCGTTATTGTCATGACGAAAGACTCTTTGGCATTGAAACTCTTGTCTTCTCCAGAGTTTTTGAGACTGGAGAAGACCGTTTCAGACAGGGCAACATTACACAGGTGTGTTCTGCTCTTGGCTTTGGCTCCCTCACATTAGCAGCAGAGACACAAGATGTCAGATATTCCTTGAGGAGACAGGTTTAGACCAGGATTTGACCAGGATTACAGGGGTTTAGTCTGGATGAAGTTGATAGTTAAAACTGATCAAAACAGCAGCAAAGCAGAAAGAGTGTGACTCAGTGTCAGCGTTAGCCTCAGCGTTAGCCTCCTCCTCGGCATAAAGACTGGGTTAATTCTCAGATGCCATTTGTGAATGAACCCAGCTGTAGACTTAATCAAAAGGTTAATATAAAAAAGGTTTTATTTAGAGATAAACATGAATGAGATACAAACCTGGTGCAGCCTCTGTGGAACAAACAGACGGCATTAACAGCTGCTTTAGGACAGACAGACTAAACCACTGAGAACAACAGAAAAATTACAAGACACTGTTAAAAGAAACCTTAAACCCATACCTGAACTGGTGAACTTCTGACCTGACTCGTGTCTCAGAGGCCATTTCTTAATTGCCAGGATCCTTTGTTGGCAGGACTCCTCTGGAGTAAATCAGCTGCTGAAGGTGTGTACCACCTCTCTCTCATGGAACCCCTTATAAAAAGGGCTTCGAGTAAGGGTGTCACCATCCCGCAATATACCTCCGTCCACCAGAGGGCAGGCTCCAAAAGCAGGAATATAATTGCGTCTTTACAAGTGTAAAGATTATTACAAAATCCAATCAGGCTCTAAGAGCCAAGTTCAGCTGCTCTCCTTTTACAAACTTAATAAATTACGTTAATATCAGCGACTGTAACTATCCAGCTCCACAAATGTTTCTATAGTTTTTCCATTAGCCATGGGTCAGTCTCAGACACACAGCTGACATAAAATAATCTGCTTAATTAATTGCATATTAGGCCTGTATTAATTTTTGAATTATCTTTTTATTTTTTTATTTACTTGCTTAACATTGCATTTTATATTATAGTCAAACATTTAATGATCCCTATAAATAAAATAAAAACTGCTTCAAAGCTGCAGCTTGGCCTGAAGACTGTTCCAAACACTAGGGCTCGATCTGAATACCTTTATATGTATAGCCGAATAGTCTGAATTCCCACTTTAGTGGAAGGAGGTTAAAAAAATTAATAAAAAGGAGCTTTAATGCTTCCTTTCATACCTTTAGCCTAGGGACCTCAGGAGTTTCCTTTCTGAACCGTAAGGAACTTACAGGCATCTCACAAGGTCAGACTAAAACTAGACGCAAGTTTGAAGTGACTCTGCATCAAACATTGTGTCTTCTATAAATATCTGCATAAGTTACAATTTATAATAGACACTGCTCTAGAACCGTTTATGTTCACTGCAGTAACCCCCACTCATCAGCGGCTCATGTTTAAGCAAAATTCATTCACAGATCCATTTGCATTGTCTGTCTTTGGTTAAATGGAGGCGTGGAGAGGGCCTGACATGAGACAACCCTTTTAGATTTTTCTTGACGTGCTCCATTTTTGTCCACTAGGTGTACGCATTGGTTTATTAGAGATCCTATGCAACCTTTTTATAAACGAGGCCCCAGGTGCACCTGTTGTAGTCATTTTTGGGCTCTGTAGTTCTCATCAAGCTGCTGTGGAGTCAGATTATGGAAACATCACTGAAATATCTTTCCTCCATCAATAAGCAACCTCCTAACATCTTACTGTTGCCCTCATGACGAGGCTCACAGAGGTTAGGGGACAGTGGTTAGGATCGGGAATCAGGAGCTATCCTTTTGACATATTCAGCCTAGCCTTGGCTGAAAAAGAAAGGATCCTGGCAAATGGGAAACGGCCTGAGACTCGAACCCTTACCTCGTATGACCACGTGACACATGACTTATGGCTCTAATTGGTTAATACCTGTTGAGGGCCAACAGCAGAGTGTTCACTGAAGACAGGTCCTGAACGTGGAGTAGCAGAGAGACATCACACCGGGAGAGGACCTGGATTAGAAACAACCGGGTCAGAACTAGACATAACTTGTTGAAATTTGACTAAAACCTGTTGAAAAGCTGTTTAAACCCTGCTGAGGTCTGTCCATTCTCCTGAACTGGACTTTCTATAGACACTACTGTTTTTACTTTCACTGTATCAACACAGTTTTTACAAACACAATAAAATACTATTAAATCTAATAATAATAATAATAATAATAATAATAATAGAGATGAAATTTAAAAGGTTTTATTCAGAGATAAACATTACTCAGTTTCACCTAAACATGGCTCTGCCTGGTCTTACCGGGTCAGTGTGTGTATGACTCTGTAGTTGCTGGACTTGGTTTTGTTGAAGTTAGGGACGTTGTAGGAGCAGATCCTGAAGGAATCCAGACCTGACAGGAACAACGGCACCATCAGGACCAGAGCAGGTACTGCAGCTGAAGACCAGCCCATTATTACCTGCAACAGAACCAGGGTTAGACCAAACCTGGACCAGGACCAGACAGATGTTGCAGACGACACAGTCAGTTTCTGAATATCAACAGTAAGACTTGAGCAGTTTTTTAGTTTAGTTTAGTTTATTTGGGCTTTCTTTTTTTTTTTTTTTTTTTCTTCTTCTCAATATATTTTTTATACATTTTCATTACATACATACATACTATATTGTTGTACAGAGCCCAAAGGGAGTAGGCTGAAGCTGTAGCTTATGTGTATCTACCCCATCTAATTTTATTTTTTACAGCTGTCAAATTAATAAATGTACAGACAGAACTAATCTTTCTTCTGGTATAGTTCATATACAATCAATTATATAAATAACATAAACAGTCAACATATATTCAATTAATGGTTTGCTAGTTAGTCAATCAACCAACACATAATCAATCGATTAATCAACCAACCATCATCGTTCAACTATTTTGGATCGGCCCTGAAATGTGCCCAAAGTCAATTTTCTAAAGCATATCTCTTAAAGATGTTCATTTTATTTTTAGTTTAATCCATAGTCATCTCTAAACACTGGTTTCTCATGTGTTTCTCTGGAGCACCACAGCCCTTAGTCAACATCTCGGGTGATCAAAACTGGAACAGTTAAAACTGAAGATATCAGGGATAATATATCTTTTTGTCTTCCTCAGCTCCGTGTCCCATTTACTTTGGTCCTCAGACCTCTCATCTCTCAGTCTTATATGCTGTATCCCTCAATGAGCTGACAAAAGTGGTTTCTTCATGTAAAGAAACTACTACTTTTCTTCAACATTTACATTTATTCATTTAGCAGACGCTTTTATCCAAAGCGACTTGCATTGTTCTACAGTAATTACCAGTGTTACAGCCACTGGAGGCAAGGTGGGTTAAGGGTCTTGCCCAAGGACACAACGACAGTATGAACTGTGGGGAGAGTGAGAATCGAACCACCTACCTTCCGGTTGAAGTACAACCGCTCTACACACTGAGCTACAGCTGCCCCCAAGATGACTTTCTGTGGAGTTATTGCTTTGGTGTATGGATTATAAAGCGTGTTTTTCTCTCAAATCTCCTCTTTTTATTATTAAGATTATCCAGACGTGTATCTGTCAGAGCATGCTCGAGCAGTCTGACCGGTTCAGGCAGTTCTCAGAAAACACTCCCTCAGACTGCTCTCACTTACAACACAAACCACAAAGAGTAAAAAAACTACTTATCAGCGTGTAGAACAATGGCTGAAAATGTAATTTTAATCCAACACTAAATAGCTCAGACTTTGTCCAAATGCATGGATCACACACACTTGATCCGGGACAACCCTTAAGTAAGACCTACAGACTCAACGACTGAGTAGAACTGATTTCTGTTGAACTTACAAAAGGTTTGTGTTCATTTTGCGTTTTTTTCCTAAAAAAAAAAATAAAAAAATTAAATGTAAGTGTATGTAATGTTCATGAAAAAAATTGGAAAATATAAACAAAGCTGTTTTTGGAAAACAGTTAGCCAAAGGACACAGAAAGAACTATAACAAAAATGACCAGAATTGAATGAAAAGGAGTTTCACCAGAAAGAAAACTGAACTATACAAAGTTCCAGCAGAAAAAAGTTCTGGTCAGATTTTTCTGTGACTTTGTGAAATCAATGTTTAACCCATAGACAAGTTAAAGTGTAACACCTCCAGGAATTTAACCATAGACCTGCTCCAAAACCAGGGGAGGGTCAGAGCCACAGACTGTTCACACACAGATCTTAGTCAGACCTTATCCCTTCAGATACACAGCTGAAATTAACCAGGACTAAACCAGCACTACACCAAGTCTACACTAGGTCTGGACCAGACTCAGGTCTCACCTGTGAGTTTGTCCTCAGTTTGGCTCAGATCTGGTCTAGTTCTGGTTCCAGTAGTTTTTCTCCTGGCTTTTCTCTGTATCTTTAGCTTTCCTGAAGTTGTCTTGTAGTTTTACAGCAGTTTAATGTAGTTTTGTTGTAGTTTTGTCGTATTTCAGCCAAAGTCTCGTCAGTTCCTGGTTTTGGGCGGTGGACTCACACAGATCTTAAAACAGGTCTGCAACCTTCTGAAGCCCTTCCCCATGCTCTCACCTTTCACAGGTAATGCCCCGCCCCTAGAGCCTGCTGCTGCCTTCAGAGACATTGGGCAAAGACAGTGTTAATGTCAGGGATGTGTTGAAGTCGTTTTATTTAAAGGTTTAATTTGTACTTATTTTTCAAGATGTATATTTACTCTTGAGGAAAAATGTTAACAGGTTATGTTAGAACTTTGGCTCCTTCTTGTGGAAAAAGAGAGGAATTACAATTAATGTGGAAAACATTAATTGGAACTGTTTATCACTGATTTACCAATGAACAATCCCCAAGATTACATTATAAAGTTTATTTATGGGAATATAATATAACAGAATATGACAAAATAGAGCAGAGGTTTAGAGTTTTCTCGACAGACCCAAAACCTGAGTTTTGCAGCTTCCTTTTATTTTTATTTTTTGACACCATCTTGACAGAGTGATCTTTTGTCACACCTTCACAACATCAGTTTAGTTCTATTTCAGACTTTATTTGGGAGGGACTATCAACAGATAACATTAACTCAGAAAGACGTACTGGACCAGTTTATAGCTAAGAAGCTCATATTCCATTTGTAGTTCCTATTAGACAAGAAATCTATTATTTACAAAAAACTAATTATGCATGTAGTGTCTTTACCTTTAGTTAAACTCGACTCACTGCTTAATTAATCTGTTTGTGATTAGTTTGTTGAAGTCATTTTGGAGCCTGTTAAATTCTATTTTAGCCTCGTGTTACGGAGCTGTAGTTCGGCCTGTGTCCACCAGGTGGTGTCTAAATGTAAAGCCTGCTCTGTTTCAGCCACCTATCTTTGGGTTTGTGCGTATTCTTTCTACATTTAGGTTAGATTTACATCTGATTTAAATCCTCAGCCCTGCCTCCTCCTCTTCTCCCTCTCCTTTCCTCCTCTTCCTCTTCCTTCAGCTGCGCTCTACTGTCGTATTTTCTTGGTGTGTGCTGGTAGTAGGTGTGAGTTAGTTGTGTATGTGTGTGTGCGCGCGCGGTTGCGACCGTCTCAGAGCGAGGGTCATGTGACCGAGCTGCGGAGCTGCGACGACGAGGAGAGGAAGCACCGCAGAGGAAAGGAAACGAGGAGACGAAGGAGGAGACAGAGGAGCGTCAGGAGAGGAGGCGTCCTGAAGGAGCCGCCGCTGCTGCTGCAACGAAGGAAGGACGCACACGAGGAAACACCGAAGGAAACGAGGAAGGACACAAACGAGGAGACACGGAAGAAAACATTGAAGGAAACACACGACGAAGGAGACAAACGAGGAGCAGCTGCAGGAATAGAGCCAGGAGAAAACACATAAAATTCTGACGTTAGAACAGGCTGACGCTCTGCAGGACCAAACCAGGTCTAAACCATGCCCTGTTGGAATACAGTGCCAGTGGATGGACTCTAATGGGATCTGAAGAATAGGCCTGGGCCAGAGAAGAGGGAATGGTCTAGAGCAGGCCCTGGATATGGTCTAGCTCGGACTGGACCTGGTCTGGATCTGAACGATGTGAGGCCTCAAGCTAAAAATGGGCCACGGTCAACGAGATCCTGCAGTTTATCAAGAGACGCTCAGGTAAGAGAAGTGACACAGTCTGAGCAAAACCAGGTCTGAACTGAGTCTGAATCAAATCCACCAGATGTCCAGTCTGTTTTTTCTGTAAAACACTGTGAGTGTGTTTTGCTGCAAATTTTGATGAGCAGGTTTAGACCAAGTTTAGACCTAGTTTGGTTCAGGATTAAACCAGTTTTAGATCAGGATAAAACCAGATTTAGACCAATTTAAGACCAAGTTTGCTCCAGGGATAGACCAGGGTTATAATAGATTTATTCCAAGTTTAGTCCAGGATTAGTTGTCTGTGATGGTTCTCAGTAATCCAGGTCATCTTGAAGAAAAGGTTAAAGGAAACATGTGATGTGAGAGTTGTTAAAGTTGTTAAAGGCTCAGGTGAGTCGTTAGTGACACTTCTCCATTCAGGTGTTGTTCTAGAGTGAAACTGTTCTGGTTTAGTTTTCAGAACACTGTTGTAAATACTAGACAACGTGAATCTGAAGCCACCTCCTCGTGTCGAAGAGGGCTGCTCCATTTGAACAAAAATGGCTTCCTTCACTCCCCTCTCAATCTATCTGGCCTCTCTGGACTAAATTCCTTTCTCTTTGAGGTAGAGGTGGACTGAAACAACTGCTTCACAAGAGGATGTATCGCCACAGAAGAGCCAATCCTGGTCTGCAGTTCACATACATAATGATCTGTGAGCTAACACAGTCATTAGTGTACAAAGTAAAGAGAAAAGGTAAACTGTCATTTTATGACATTGGAGGTGAGAGCCACAGGCTGATAATTATTGTCCACTTGGGGGCATACTTTTTAGGGACAAGGATTATCATGGATTTGTTTCCAGAGCTCTGGCACAAGCTGGTGAGAGCTCATCCGCAAAATGTTTTTAGAAGAAAAGTAGACATGTTGTCTGGCCCTGTTTTTTGTATTTATGCTTTTAAAAACTTTAGTAACAAAAGTGAATTACAACTCTGTTCTCAGGTACATACCTTCAATTATAATTTTTAAATTGCAGATAAAAGCTCATTAGCTCTTGCCATTTCAGTATGGGCAAACAGAGCCTTCTTGTTTTTAGTCATATTAGTTATGAGGTAAGGTGGGTTAAGTGTCTTGCCCAAAGACACATCGTCTGTATTAACAGTGGGGAGAGCAGGAGTCAAACCACCACCCTTGCGGTTATGGGACGACTGCTGGTTGAGACCCTTCCTTTTAATGCATTCCTTTATTTCCCTTGTAATGTAAGGTTTTGTGTCTGGATACTTTTTAACAGTTTTGTTATGATTGAGTCAGCACAAAAAGAAATATAAGCAGTAATTGATTCAGTGGTTTATGTGCACATTCTCGGAAAAGATGTTCAAGTCCGTGCATAGAAGGCATCCTTTCAACTCCTCTCTCTTATTGCTAGACCACACTTTTACAGTAGTTGTGGTTTTCTAGACTTAACTGCTGATCTTTATGTGGGGAGAAGTTTGATTGCATTATAATCGGCATTACCAACAGGGGTCTAGCTCTAGCTGTGTATGCATCCTTGATATTGCTATAGCATTTATCAAGAATATTACTGTTTCTAGCACTGCACTTTACAAATTAAAAAAAGCAGGCAGAGATTATTAAAACTGCAATGGTTAAAATCACCAAGAATGAACATGGGGGCATCGGGTTTGTCTGAAAATGGTGGTGGATACAGCTGCTCTGGTGACATTTCCACTTGGTGGAATATATACTACACTCAAAAGATATTGTTCAATTACCTTGGGAGGTAGTGTGGCCACAGGGTAACGCACAGCAGCTCGAGGTCGGGGTTGCATATTCTGTCTCTAACTACAATATTACGACACCAACTCTCTTTGACATAAATACAAACCCTTCCCCCTCTGGTCTTACCGGAGTTTGCATCCCTCTCCAATTGTATATTTGTAATTCCATCAATTTGGATGAAACTGTGTGGTACATCCTTGCAAAGCCATTTCTCTGTGAAGGCCATCAGGCCAGAGTCACAGTATTCATAGCTTCCTCCGACTTGAAAACACAGTTCATCCAATTTGCTTTTCAGCGACGGGGTTGCAGAGTAGCATATGCAACAGCGGTAGTTTGTTTTCACTCCTCCCTTGCTTCCTGGCCTTCCTGCCGCGGTGAAGTGTCCGGACGGCGTTGTCGAAGCAACTTTGCCGGTACTTCTTTCATCAGTTCTGGCGATGGTACTTGTTATAAGAATTTTAATTTTAATGTTTAGAGTTACCGTTTAGAGTTACTGGGGGCTTATAGTTCTCTTCAGGTCATGTCAAATTCATGTCATGTCCTTCGCTCTAATCCAAGCAGGAAGTAGACATGACAAGACGGAGACATGGCTTGTCCCGGGACTTCTGCACCTGGACCATTGTGAACGCCTCTCACCAAGGCCTCACTGTGTTGTATATAATCTCATGTTCTGTTTACATCTTTAAGCAAACCTCTCGCTGTACCTTTGTTACTGTGTCTGCTTTGCTTCAATTCTTGCAAGGATTAAAACCTGACCATTGCCTGTTAAATTATAATCTGTCTCCGTGTCTCTCTGGATAAATATAAGGATATAATAAATTCCTATAACAGTACTCCACAGTCTTGATAGTCCAGCTACACACTCCTGCTGTACACTAGCTGGCCAGTGGTGGTAGAAGGCCCATAAGCTAAGCACTGGACAACTTGACTAGATAGAATTAGACAGATCAAAGCTAGCAGCTCCGTCTTCCTCCATTTCTTTCTCCATACATGCCCTATGCATTCCAAGACACATCCTACATTTGACAGATAAATGGGATATTGCATCCATTGTTGGCAGACACTGAAGAGACAGTTAGCAGGAACGATAAAACAAACAAAACAGCAGCAGAAGCCCTCCTCCATGTTGCCCTCAGAGCAGCACCATATTGTGCATATCTGCTGTTCATTCAGTGTCTGGTGCTATTCGTTTTGCAGAAGTTTAGTGTAGCCTACTTTAGTGTTTTTCCTCATGTTAACTCTCTCCAATATGTCGCTGTGATTGGTCGTTTAGTGCTGACTCCACCTGTTTCAAATGAACACTCTCTCACTGCAGAGAAACCAAGGGTTAACAGAACGAGTTCATAACCCGCTTTGTGATGCCACTGATCCCAAACCGGGATTGTTAGGTTTTGTTCAGATGGGTGGGAGAGACATATCCGGGGTAGGTTAGACTGGGTTCGTAGTCCAGGGCCCTGGTTTTGGACCAGTGTTAGCCCAGGTTTAGGCCAGATTGAATCTAGGTTTAGTCCAAAATTAGACCATGTCCAGCTTTTGCTCAAGTTTTGTCAGATTTATATCAGGTTTAGACCAAGTTTAGGGCAGTTTGAATCCCACCCTGTGTAGAGTTTGCATGTTATGCCTGTGTCTATGTAGGTTTCCCATGCTGCCAAAAACATGTACGTTATAAGACTACAGATGGAAGTTAGCTGTGAAGATATAGATGGTACAAGCTTCTCTGCTTTTGCTTCATGTTACTTGTACGCTGTCCTTAAAAATAAAAAAAGATTTAGCTCAGGTTTAGATTAGGTTTTAGTCAGGTTTAACCCAGATTTAGACCAGGTTTAGATCAGGTTTAGACCTCGTTTGGATCAGATCAGGACCGGGTTTAGGTTAATACTGACCTTTTGTTCAGTTTTGTTTTAACACCGACTGGTCTTTTGTTTCCCCAGAACCAGAACTGGACAAACCCAGACTCTTTGCTGCTAATCCAGACAAGACCAGGATTAAACCCACGCTGGACCTGGTCTATAGGGAAAAAGGGTTTGAACCGGACCAGGATAAGAGAAGATCAAGATCCAATCCCAACAGAAGTTGAAACCTGGCCTAAACCTGGCCTAAACCAGGCCTTAACCAGGACTGTTTCTGGAGGTTTTGGTTGTCTCTGGTTTTTGAGTGAGACCTCTTTGTTTGTATTCAAATCAGTCTTAGTCCTGAGCCATGTTGGTCCAGATCCGAGCACGGTCTGAGGTCCACAGTGGACTCCTGGACCCGTCCTGATCCAGAACAGACCTGAACCTGACCCAGACCTGGACCAGAGCGGAACCGGACTTATTTTAGGATTTATTATTAAGGATTTATTTAGTTGGTTTTGGTTTTGATGCAGATCTCTTGATTTGGATTTTGTTTCCTCTGAGTCCTTAGTCTTAGTCCCAGTCCAGTCTTGGTCCTGAGCAGGTTCTGGTCTAAACACGGTTTCACAAAGGTCTTAGTTGGACCTAAGACCAAAATTAATTTATTGAAAATTTTGTTTAAACAAAACACTTCATTCATTATAAACAACTGTTTATAAAGTTGAAGTAAGCCCAGGACGAGGACCAGAACACACAGATTATATAATATATACCCTAACTCTCGGTTTAGTAAAATATAAAACAGTCCTAAACCTGAAAAATTCAAAACACTCATGATTTCAGAATTAGTATTCTGTTTATGAGGCTCAGACATCTCAAAATCCTTTGAAAAAATTACAGTGAAATACCGATAAATACAGATATAATACATTCAGATTATATTTTATCATAGACAAAAATAAAATGCATTTAAAAAAATATAAATTGCACTAAACACCTCATGGCCAGATCATATCCAGACCAGGACCAGACCAAGACCAGATCAGAAACAGGATCAGGTTTTTCTTCGGAGCCATCTTTGGAATTTAGTCAAATCGACTTTTGTCGATCTTTTTAACATCTTTAGTCAAAGCAAAACCACTTCAGATTCTACCCTTTAGACCAAGACCTAATCCAGATCCTGTTCTGCTCGACCTCTTGGATTCAGACCAAGTCCTCAGGTCCAGGTCTAAGGAGGAGACCTGGTTTTGTTCTTAGATCCTTAAAGGTTTGATTTGACTTTTACTGACACTATTTTTTATTGAGATCAAACTCCAGTCCAGACTAAACTGGACCGAACTAGAACTGCAGAAGATTTGTTAAAGGACTGGTGTGACCCAGTTTTGGAGATTCTCTAATGGTTTTTGGAGGATCTGGTTTCATTTTTTATTAGTTCTTGTGCTTTATTTTGAATTCAATGTCGTTTGTTTTCTGACTTCAGTCCCTCCTTAGTCCTGTTCTGGTCCAAAGACCAGGCTCAGGATGGACGGGACCGAGCCTCCCTCTGGTGCCGGGTCTCAGAGTCCGGACAGTCCAAACCGGGCCGTGGAGTACCTCCTGGAGCTGAACCACATCATCGAGAGCCAACAGAGACTCCTGGAGACGCAAAGGAAACGCATCCAAGAACTGGAGCTGCAGCTGGAACGCCTCAGTCAGGAGAACCAGGACCTGAGGAACCAGGACCATAACCAAGACCGGACCAGTCATGACACGAGGAACCAGGACCGAACCAGGCAAGACCGGACCACCCACGACCTGAGGAACCAAGACCGGAATCATGCCCGAAATAACTCTGAGCTGAGAATGCAGCAGACCCAGGAACAGAACAAAGGTTTGTGTGGTTCTGAAGACATTTAATAATTTATTGTTGATATTATTTTGACCTTTTTGGCTTTATTTGAAAGTAGACAGTAGGTCACAGGAAACAGACAGACAGACAGACAGACAGACAGACAGACAGACAGACAGACAGACAGACAGACAGACAGACAGACAGACAGACAGACAGACAGACAGACAGACAGACAGACAGACAGACAGAGACAGAGACAGAGACAGAGAGAGAGAGAGTGAGTGTTATATACCATATAACCAGCTGAAAACTCTTTTCCAAGAGTGGCCTGGCCAAGACGACAGCATTACACATTGTTTCAGACAAATACAGACATAAACAAAAACACAAATAACAATATAAATGTTCAAAAGTTACAAAATCAAAGTAATGTGTGCAGGTTACATTTTCCAAACTCATATAGTTCACACTTCTTTAGAATAGATTTAAATTCTCCTAAAGTCACAAGTTCAGATTGATTTAGGTCCTTTTGCAGTTCATTCCATGCACAGGGGGCAGCTACTGAAACACTGCCTTACCCAACTCTGTTCTGACTCTAACACATCAGTGTGTTCTTCTGAGAACGCAGACTGTTATTGGTTTTACCAAGCATCTCCCAAGGAACCTCCTAAATGGTTGTTGCGTAAGGGCGCCGCCATACACCAAAATTCAGCGAAAAACAGCGATATACCTCCGTCCACCAGAGGGCAGGCTCCAAAAGCGGAAATTTAAGAAGAAACCCAATAGCAACTTTCCAGGTGTAAAAATCATGTTTACAGCCTGGTACAAAAGATGGCTCCGGTCTCTAGCGCTAAGTTTTTACTACGTGACAACTCTGGAGGGTTTTTTTTTTTGTCATTTATAAATGGAAGTCAGCAAATGAGACCACCTGCGAACATATAGGGACGGAAACTCAGCTGCAGCTTACAGTGTACAATGAACGCGATTTCCACAACCAGTCATAAAGCGTAAAGCATGGTAATAAACAGTGTCCAGCTTTTTAAGAAGATCAGATGCATTCATAAAAATGAGATCTAAACACATCAGAACAAAACAATTATTGCTGTTGCCAGCAACAGATGGACGTTAAACATCAACAGTATTTGTTTACGTTTGCTAAAAACTCTGTAATATAACTCATACAGTGTCTGACCCATATGTCAGTGAAGAAGTAGTGCCCCTATAGACCCAAATATTTAGTTTTTCAGAAATAAACAAAGTTAGGTAAATGCTCAAGTCTCTTGGACCTATATGTTTCAGAGGCATCTGTGTCTCTGTGTAGATAAAAACAACAACAACAACAACAATAATAATAATAATAACAATAATAATAATAATAATTAAAGCTGCAAGCGACGCTAAAGGCCCTCGCTTCCCTTGCAACCGCTGGGACACATTAACTCAGAGGATTGCATTTCATGCTTTAAAGCGTAAACTACACAACCTTGTAATTTAGAATGGTCTCCACATTCCCTGGTTTTCCTGGGATCTGTCTGAACTTTTGAAAATAAAAGATTATGCTTGGGCTGAGGCGAAAAACAAAGTACAGGCTGGAGATTTGCAATGACTCAGAAAGCGCTGCACCCGCCTGTTGAAAAGTAAAAATGTAAATATTAGTTGTCTAAAATAACAAGTTTACCAGTTCCAAAAGATTCTGAGGAGTTTTCCAAAACTCTAGTCTTGGCTTTAGAGGAGCCTCTTCCAAAGGAAGCATCCTGGCATTTGGGAAATGGCATTTATTTCCCAAAGAAATGGCTGCCTCTTCACATTATGACCACAGCCCCAAATGTATCGAAAAACAAAATGACAACTTTTGTTGGCACACGTGTCTAGATAATACTCAAATTTGGGGCCTTTTAGAAGAAAACACATTGAGTTTAATCTTTTGACCCGAGGGGTGTGATTTCCACCCCACATGGCGGACTTCCTGTTGAGTTTAGGCTGTGGCTGTCATAGACTTTTCTGTTTGCCCTGAAGTGTCTTATAGATGTACCAAGTTTCATTTTTCTACGTTGGAAAATATTACTTTCACTTTCCATAGGCCAAATGTATTTTAATTTTCCAGGGTTGCCACTGAGTCATTTCTTTTTATTATTTTTCAAATACTTAAGATACATCAATATTTCGCCAGGCTTATGTACAGTGGCCAATAAAATGTACTTTTTGACATTTACTGGGTCAAAATTGAGGATCATTTTGCAGAAAAATTAAAATAAAAAAATTGAATTTGAGCAAAAACAACAAGAAAAGGCACTGTCTATTTTGCAAGCGTGTGTTTAGCTCATTTTGCCTTAGTTTGGTGTTTCTTGAATGAAGCAGCTATTTTCTGTCAATTTTTAAAAGTGAGGTGTATTCTAAGACGGTTCACATTTTCAATTCAAAATGGCCGCCTTCGTGTGTGATAGGGTGTGGTCCCCATTGGCTTTTATGTTCATAAGCCCATGCTGGATGTGTGTACCAAGTTTCATTTGCCTAGGACAAACTAAAATTTTCCCTTCCCATTGACTTTTTCCCACATATTTGCACCGTTGCTATGGCAACACATTTATAAATAGGGGGTGGTTGTCATTGGCTTTTATGTTCGTCATAACATAAGTGATGTGTGTGCCAAATTTTATGTCTCTATGACAAACTAAATTCTTGGGTCCCATTATAAGTTTGTAGGGGGCGCTAGAGGGCCATTTCTAAAGCAAACCCTTTTATTTACATATCTTTGTGTTCAGGTCGTGAATGTGCACAAACGCCTTTTGGGTCCAACTCAATCCGAGAAGGCGTTTGAGAGTTAAGGTATATTTTATTTTCACAAAAACGGCCGCCTCGTTACAGGTTTGCCACACCCACACCCGATAAGATATCAAAAACAAAATGACAAGTTTGGTTGGCACATGTGTCTAAATGATATGCACCAAATTTGGGGCCATTTAGATTTAAACACAATGAGTTGAATCTTTTTGCGTAAGGGGTGCGATTTAGGTGGTCGCGACTTTCACCCCACATGGCGGACTTCCTGTTGAGTTTAGGCTGTGGCTGTCATAGACTTTTCTGTTTGCCCTGAGGTGTTCTATGGATGTACCAAGTTTTGTATTTCTACATTGGAAAAAAATTACTTTCACTTTCCATAGGCCCAATGTATTTTGACTTTTCTAGGGGTCACCACTGAGTCATTTTTCATATTTTTTTTTGGGGAGTTCAAATACATAAATTTTTTAACTGATCTTGAACTTTGGGCCCAATAAAAATGAGTTTTCGCGCATGTTCACTGGGTCAAATTGAGGATCACTTTGCAGAAAAAGAATTAATAAAAATAAAAAATAACGCGAGCAATGATGATGACCGGGAGGGCCTATTGTTAGGGTTAGAGTTATTTTTTTATTCTTCTTTTTATTTTTCCACGAAATTATCCTCAATTTGACCCAGTAAGCATGTGCGAAAAGTTACTTTTATTGGTCACAAAATTCAAACTCCCAGCAAAAAATGTATGTATTTGATGTCCCCAAAAAATTAAAAATGACTCAGTGGTGACCCCCAGAAAAGTCAAAATACATTGGGCCTATGGAAAGTTAAAGTAAATTTTTTCCAATGTATAAATACAGAACTTGGTTTAAACAGAAAAGTTTATGACAGTCACAGCCTAGACTCAACAGGAACTATGTTGGGTGGAATGCATGACCACCTAAATCGCACCCCTTGAATTAAATGGTTTTCATCTAAACAGCTCCAAATTTGCTTTAAAGCACGGAATGCAATCCTCCGAGTACATGTGTCCCTGCGGTCTCAAGGGAAATGGGCCATTATTGCTGCATGCGGCTTTAATAATAATAATAATAATAATAATAATAATAATAATAATAATAATAATAATAATAATATTATTTAAGGTTGAGAATGTGACCTATTTAAACCTGGTTCTAACAGTATTTGCTCTGGTCTGGACCCACAGCCCGCCCGGAGCCGCCACCTCCTCCACCTCTGCCTCCGAACTCCACTCTGTCCAAAAACCCCTCCAAAACCGGACCTGGACCCACCAAGACCTGCTCAGTCCCGGCCAGACCCTCAGAACCAGTGTTGAAGAAGACCCAGGACTATGGTCCTAAACCCAGGATTTGTGTGAACTCCATAAGCTCCGAGCTGAAGACCCACGAGCCGGACTCTAAAAACCTGACCCGAACGAGTACCATATCTAGCGCTAACTCTGATGTCGGCACTAAATCCTCAGAGAGCTCATCTAAAACAGCTGAGTTCTCCTCCAGGACCTTCGAGTTCTCCTCCCGAGGCCCGGTTCTGTCTAAGTCTGAGTCCGGTTCAGGTTCAGGTTCAGGATCAAAAGCCCACTTCCAGAGCCACTTCTCGTACAGCAGTAGCATGGCTAATGTTAGCTTCCAGATTGCTGCTCCTTCCTCCTGTTCCTCCTCTTCTACTCATGTTTCGGTTGCTGCGGCAACCGAGGCCCCGCCCCCGCTACCTGTGCGTGCTCACGTGAACGCGCACGTACGCGCTCGGACCTCAACCGGGACCAATACCAACTTTGTGGAGAAGGAGAAGGAGCGACTGGAGCGGCTCCATCGAGCTAATGCCGCTAACAACGTCCACGCACACACTCTGCACGGCAACAGGTGAGTCACAGGCGTAGTAGGAGTACATTGAACCAATAGAAAATGCTACGGACGGCAGTAGCTCAGTTGGTAGAGCGGTCGTCCTTCAATCGGAGGGTAGGCAGTTCGATCCTCACTCTCCCCACAGTTCATACTGTTGTTGTGCCCTTGGGCAAGACACTTAACCCACCTTGCCTCCAGTGTCTGTAAGACTGGTAACTACTGTAGAACAATGTAAGTCGCTTTGGATAAAAGTGTCAGCAAAATGAATTAATATAAATGTCTATAGAATCAATTGTTTTCTCAAGTAAGTTCTGTATAGTTTTTGTGATAAATGTTATTTTGAAGAAGGACTGATAAATGTTTTACAGATGGTTTCTAGTTTTAGACAGTCTTTAGGTTTTAGACAGACTTAAGGTATCACTGCAGGCCTTTATCTAGTTCACTGTGGAACATAGTCCCACTATATCCCGGTGTCAGCAGTTTTGTGAGGCAGGTGTTGGTTAGCTGTTGCATTTCTCTTTGTCTGTGCAGCAGCGCTCTCACTTCCTTTAACAGTTTGGTTTGTGGAGGCTTCAGAGTGCTGAGGTGAACCAAGAAAATCTTACTAAAGGTGTGAGCAGAGCTCTGTGTATCCAAGTCCCAGTCAACCTAGCTCACTTTAAACACCCCTAAAATATCATTAAAAAGACCAGAGTTAAAGTCTCTTAAAACCGTCTCTCACTGACCCAGCATCTATATTCTCTGTCTGTTTTCTCACTAAAACACTTTGTGTCAGCGAGATTATTCTCTGGTGAAAAGAAAAGATTGATACAAAGGCATCTGGACCAAGTTTTCAAGATGACCTTTTCTATTCTGAGATCAACTGGTAACAGAGCTGAGCTTTATCTCTAGAGGGAGAGGTTTGAACTAAACCTGATTGGACCAGACTGTTCTGGTCTCATAGTCGTTAGCTCTGAAAGGAAAGTGTGACTCCTGATGTGAGAGTCGTTAGTGACACTGTTCAATTCAGGTGTTGTTGTTCTAGAGTGAAACTGTTCTGATTTAGGTTTTAGAACACTGTTATAAATACTAGTTTACATAGTAAATCTTTTTTTTTTTTTTTTAGTTTCTCCAACAGAACTGTCCCTGCACTCTTCACTGAACTGTATAAACTACATGACTCTGTTTGTGGGGGTCTTGTCTTTAGGATGGACCAGTTTCTGACGCAGAGTGTTCCTTGTTTAAAGTGGACTGGAATGTTGTGTTTGTAGAAAATCCTTTTAAGTTTTTCAGATAAACCAGACACATAAGGGATAACTACACCCTTCCCTTTTGTCCCTGGTTTCTGTCTGTTTGGTGTCTGTGTCCTCTTGGCTTTGTTGACTGTCCATCTGGGGTACCCACAGTCTCTTAGGGCTTGTGTAGGACGGATGTGTTGTTTTTCTTTACGTTTGGTCACCTGAGCCTTAACGACTCTCACATCAGGACTCACACTGCCCCTAAAAAAGTCTATTGGAATTAAAGATGAAACGTCTTCACCTTAAAAACTAAGTCCAGATGCCTTTGCTTTAACTTTTTCTTTAAGATAACCTGGATGAATGAGAACCAGACACATCTCTGGTGAGAATGAAAGCTACAGCTCCTAGCCTTAAGTCTTTATTCCCGTGGCTCTAGTGACCGATGGCTGCGTGTTTATTGTGTTTGTCGCCTCGTCACACTCTCTCGGCCTGTCCTTGACTTTCTGATGTGGACACTTCTCTCGGGTGTGAAGTGGTCTATCTGGAGCTTCTCTGCTGTGACCCAGTTTAGCAGGTGAGCAGTGAGCAGGGTGTGTCTGCAGGTGTGCTTTATTTCATCTTTGTGAGGCAGTTCATTGGCAGTTACCATTGAAGTTATTCAATAAAAAGATCAAATCACACTAAAGCACAGCAAACAATAAAAATTTACTTAATAAAATCAAATAACCCTGTCAAACTCACATCTCTATTGCCTGTCATTTATATAACAGTTCCTCTGTCGACAGATGACCTTGGGCCTTCTTAGACCTGCCCTTTAATGTTTCTCTCTCTGACAGGTGTCACTCCTCCACTTCCTGCCGCTCCCCTCCCACTTCCTGTGTGTCTTCGCCTACTGCCTGTGTGTCTCCGCCCACCTCCTGTGTGTCTCCACCCTCTTTCCCGTTGTCGTCGAGTCTTCCTTCGAACAGTTCCTTCCATCAGTTCTGCTGCGCCTCCAGACTCCTTCACCTGCCTCCTCCTCCGAACAAACACTCCAGGTACAACCAGGTCTAAACCAGGTCTAAACCAGGTCTAAACCAGGTCTAAACCAGGTCTGAACCAGGTCTAAACCAGGTCTAAACCACCACTGAACACTGCAGGTATGTGCTACACCCTCTATGGGCTCGGCATCTATGTTTTCACATTTACAATAAAAAGCATGTTGGGCAAACAATTTAGTCTGTACCAGGAAACAAATATGTAACCCTGTTATAAAAATTCTTTATGTCCTTATATTTATCCAGAGAGACACGTAGACACATTATAATTTAACAAGCAATGGCCAGGTTTATTCTTGCAAGAAGAAGCAAAGCATACACACATGTACCAAATGGTACAGCAGGAGGTTTGCTTAAGAAAGTAAACAAAACATGGGAGACCATGTCTGTTTCCACAGATATGTTCTGCTGGAAATCTACTTTAATCTGAAAAGTTCAATCAGACCAAACAGTGCTTCTCCAGAACGGTCATGTCAACATTCTTAATTTCATTATTTTTGCTTTAATACAGTTTGGTTTAAATCTTCTTCTCCCTCTCTTTTTTGAGACTTGGGAAAACCATGGCTCAAAACAAAAATAAAAATAAAAGAATGGTTTCCGCCAATTATCACTTTTGAATTGTTTTTACATCAATTATAATTTCTAATTATTCGTCTTCTTTATGTTTTCCAAACAGCATCACTGTTGTTTCTGTTATATTTAAAACTTAATTTTGTTCAGTTCAGTTTTAATTTTAGTTACCATTAGTTGT